>WAAG01064714.1:1947-14894 GCA_013390105.1 Tichodroma muraria | reverse complement strand
TTCATGTTGTATATTAATAATTTCCTGGTCTTGGCAAAGAAAAAGAAGTCCTTTGTGGTCTCACTGGACCATTAAAAAAGAGAGGCAACTCTCACCTGCCTCTTCAAAATTTCCTGATATCAGCAGATATTGTTCTGCTGTTTCATCATTAATTAGGTATACAAATAACTTAACCAAAGAACAAGCATTTAATTAAGCAACAGGCAAAGAGATACTTTATGGTTGGGCACGGCTTGAATTGAAGCAGTCATTATTGTAACTGAAATCGATACCAACAGCTACATATCAGCTTCTCAAGCGTTCCTCTCTATTACATTACCCAGGCATTGTTCTCTCTACGTAACCCAAATAGTCACTTTTCAGTATGACACTACTTCAGAAAAGACATTTCCTCAATGTCTTGTGGGTCAGAATAGTACTTCTGAAGTTGAAAATATATGTGACTACCTTGAGAGAAAGAAAAGTTACCCAGTTTATCCTGGTGATGTCCAAACTCCATGTGCACAACAGAAAGGATCACATTAGCTGTTTAATCAAACATGTTTTCTGTGTATCATAGCAATGTTTCTTATTCTAGCAACTGTGTCATTAGGAACATCTTTCTGGTAAGGCACAAAATTTGCCTTTCTGAGTCAACTGAGAATTTAAATTCCTGAGGTCCAGATTCCATTGAAGTCACTGTTCTGGGACAGTTTTCAGGATTTATGCTGTCTTAGGGAATTAACTTTGTGACATCTTGGCCCTATTGAACCCGTAGAAATTTTGTCTTAAACTGCAGTAGATTTAGTATGTTGTGCACCCTATAATAATTGAAATGGAAACTATAGGAGCACAATTTTGTCTGCCATTTTAATGAGCTTAACAATTTCCTAGAAGCAAGCTTCTGCAGACAGGGAATCTATGCATGTATTTACACAAATCCCACATGACGCAGAGCTTGTATGTCTCGAATGAATGAAATGTAGTGTACGCATACTGGGCTCAATAGCTTGCTGTCAAACCTCCAGTGGGCTCAGTTCTATTGAAATTATAGAAAAAAAATGATAAAGTGCTGAAGACTAACACAGCTTTTTGCTATTACAATTGCAATCTTGAAATGAAGGCAGTGAAATTAGGGGCATTTTAGACCTGCTTTCAGGTCTGAATTCATCACAATGGAGGGGTTCTTCTCTCCCTTAGAGATACTTTATCTACTTTGTACCATCTCCTGTAATGGAATAGATGGTCTCAGATAGAGGACACCATCCTGAATAGCAGGCAGTAATCTGCTTAATAATAGGAATCAAGAAAGGACGACTAGCACACTTCCTTCCTCCTTCCCTCAATTTTGCTGTATGGGCTGGAACATCAGTCTGAAAGTCTAGGGATGTAGGATGAAGACAATGGCAAAAGCCCTGCATGACTGCCACCACTGCTGCATCACCAGTGCTGTCCTCTGGACTAGCTAAGATTTCTCAGGATCCAGCACAGGTTGCAATATCCCCTTGTTTTCCCTGTCTTTCCCTAAAATTAACTCTCCCAAAGCCCTCTGACATAAAGATAATGAAAATTGTGAACTGAAGTCTTTACAAGCAGCAAACTTGAAAATCTTTCTCCCTCATGAAAAGCTACATCTTTTTCTTTCCTTGTTTTCTCCTGGGTTGCTTCTCCTGAAATAATGAAATAAGAAGGAAGACACTGTTGTAAACTAGATACATCAGAAAATGTTATTTTTTTTATCTAAATGTAAAGCACAGGTTAACCTATAATCATTTGCATGACAGCTTAGTGTGATAGTTTTATCTCCTTGGCTTTGCACCGGGAATCTGGGCATGACCCTGATTCTTGACAAAGACATTTCCTTTGTCACTCTAAAGGGGGATATTGTCTTCCAGACTTCTAGGTTTCCTTTGTAATGCCCCTAACCTTTGTAGGGGCAGCAGGAAACATTTGCATGAGAGTCATCCATCAGGGTACATACAGATCCAGACTCCTCTGAGCCTTAGTATTACAGCCTTAAGGGCTTTACTCAGCAGTACAATAAACACAAGTGATTTCCCTCTTGGACCCGGGACAAATACGCTGTTTTACAGGATGTGGCAATGATTTTCATCAAGCCTTCTTTTTCAAAAATATGACATATGTTTATGTTTGTGTCTGTGATAAATGCAACTTACGTCCCTATATGCAAATACAATTACATATAGGGGGAAATGTAAATGTTTATAATTGTAAATCTGAAAAGTGAGGTGCATTGAGTGCAGGTTTTGATCTTCTGCACTTTTAACCTCCACAGCTTAAAGCAAAACTGCCAAAGACAAGTGTTGACTGTTCAGGATGCAATCTGTTTGATTAAAAATCCAGCACAGCCCACTGACCTATTGATCAAACTGTTGTGTCTGAAAAGTAAATTATTTATTCAACTGTAGTCTGTTTTTATACCTATGGCAATATTTATAAAGGGACTAAATTAATAAATTGTTCCTTACAAGGTACAATTCCCTAATTTTCCACATATAAATTTACTTTGAGTGTGAATATGCCTGCAGAAGCTTAGGAGTTAGCATAGATCTGGGACAAACTTTATGTACTGCACAGTACACTTTCACACACAGTAAGAGCACAGACTGAAGGTGGGCTTAAGCATGTCAGGAGATACTGATGTTTCTTAGCCTGAAACATTAGTTTTCTTACCTGAAGTGAGTATTATATTGGATGTAACCACATGCTACTGCATAGAGAAGTGAGGCTGAATCAACAGTTTTTGGACACCAAAGATCTCTTAAAATAAATTGGCACTTCACTTTCACCTTATCAGCACCTCTTATTTCATTTGAAAGTAGTGTCAGGGTTGATAGTAAGATCTTACCTTAATGTAAACTTAATGTAACAAGCCCCCACAAAGCCACAGTGGTACATGTCTTGGATCATACATAAGGTATACTAGTTTTGTAAGATTTTCATGTCCATCTGAAGTAGACATACAGAGGTGAAAACTATGTCATCTTTAAGGCATCAGGCCTTCCTGATACTGATAATCATGCTCACCTTTAACTCTTTAGAGACAGGGTTTTGTATGGGAAGGTACTGTGATACGATTTACCTGGTGATCTCTAGTGTTCTTGGTTCTCTCCAGCAGACTCATTCTAACCTCTGCAGGCAGCATCAGATGCTCTGTTCCACACCCATGACCAGTAACAAATGCACAGTAAGGTTATAGTTATATATACGTACATGCATGCATATATGTACATATATGCATGTGTGTGTGTACATATATATGTGTATGTGTTGTATTTACCTGAATTTTTTGTTAAATCTTCTCCTACTTTCCTTTTGCATTGCTTGTCTTCTAAAGCACTGTCTTCTTTTAGACATGTTCTTATCTTTAATTACATAAGTAGTTCCCCAAGAACTTCTTTTCCCATGACGGGAGTGCTTGTGTACATGTGAAGAGCATTAAAGTGCAGATTTATTACAAACTCAGACTATTTTCCAGGTTGTGTTTGTGAAATAACTGAACAGAGAAGATAAAAAAGCTGGCAGGAGTCCCAACCCTCTTACAAGCAGGACAACTACTGTAAACATTTAAAAGAACACATCTGTTAGTAAATCCTCCATCACGCTGATAATGCGACAGACATCCTGTAGAGACTGGGATAAATCTGCTGATGCAGTTAAATGCTTCATGGCATCATGGTAGCTAAGAAATCTAAAAGGTGACCAGGGTTGCATGTGTAATCTTGCTGAGATAGCTGATAGTTTTCTTTTGAAGTAAACCTATATTGTAATCTTCCCAAAGCAACCTTGGGATCTTGTGGCTAGAACAGGAAATTATTTTCTTGTCCTCAGGGAATTCTTTAGTGCTATAAATGACTGACTGACTTTTTCAATCAGGACAATAAAAAGGCAATCTTCAGCTGAGTTTCAAAAGATATCTCTGATTTTACCACTTTGTTTCATTCACCTCATTTTCAGGAATAATTTACACATTTATGAACTTGCTTTTAAAGGTGAACCACTGAGACACATAAGCACAGGTGACTTACACTTTGCAAGGTAATGAATGTATTTGTCTTTCCCAGGCATCAATGAAGAAAACTTACAGTTCTTTCAGGTAGTGTCTTTAGAGCATTTAACATGCTTGGCATTTTGTAGAACCGCATGTGATATGTAAAGGATCAAAGGGTGTAATATAGTTTGCAAGGCTGGTGTCATGGTTTCAAGCTGAAACCAGACAGAAAATATTAATTTGGGTTGCCAAATTAAAAAAAAAATTCTGTAATCAAGAGCAAAGCAGGCTTAAACTTGAAAAGAACAGACTATTAACTAACACAAAAAGAAAGGAAAAAAAACTCTCTAAGAATTAGAATGAAACCTTTCAAACATTCTTCCTCTATTACCAAAATTTCTTTCATTCTCATTGACAACATACAGAAATCACATTTAGAATTTTCAGTCAGTTTTCTCAATTCTAGAATAGTCTTTCTTCAATTCTTCTAGAGATTGGAGCATCTCTCACTTGCTATGGAACAAAGAACAAGACAAAACAAACTTCAATTTCTGACTTTAAATATCTTTATGTAGTCTCTTTATGTGTCTTCACCCTGACTTTTCTTTCACTCAAGAGAGGATAGAAGTTTTCTGGTTTCATCTGAATATTTAAAGAGTTCACAAAGGCAGCAGCCATGCCAAAGCAGTCAGGTGACATATTTTAGAGCATGCTGAGGCTGTAGAGCTGCAGAGCTGTACCTGGCCTCAGCCGCTGGCTGGATTCTTGCGGCTGGGGAGAGGGGTTTAATAGATTCCTCTCTCCACCCCTCGGTCTCATCAGAGTTAACCAGCCTCGGCGTAAACTCCACTCAGGAAGCCATCCCCACCCAGTCTCAGCGGCATGATCTCCTGTGGCTCCGGGATAGCTCTGAGGAGCTCTCCCAGCGGCCGTGCTGCTGGGGAGGGCAGCTCGGATTCCATCGGCCAGATATCAGCAGCCGTGGCTCAGCTCCGCGGTATTTTTCCCCCTCCCGGCCGTGCCCGGCCCGGCCGGCCCCCTGCCAGGCCTCGGGGCCTGGCAGGGCAGCGGGCTGGCAGCACTTGTTACCTCTGCTCCAACCAGAAACCAAGAGAGAGAAGGTTCCTGTGTTTGCACTTAAAAGGTGTATTCACAAAGGCGTACCCACGCTTTCATTGGTTTTATCAAGTGTCAGTAATATACATTGGCCAATCACGGCCAAACTACCACAGCTGGCAATTCTGTACAATATACTGTTTATTAAAGAAAGTATGCCATGCACACTGGCACTTTTGAATTGCAGTCACTGAGTGGGGCAAAAGAAGAGAAGATAAGGGCAGCTGTGAGCAGTCACAGTTTTTATAGACAAAGACATTTTTGTTGCAAATGAATATTAAGATAGGGGAAGTTCGCAGTCCCACCACAGACTAGAGTATTTCTTCCAGATCTTTTCCAATGTCAGGCATGTTTTTATTTCTTTCCCTCAGCTGAAATAACAGTTCCATCCAAAGGCATGGGTTGAAATAGGAGAGATTTGTCTCTGCTGGCCAACAACTGGCAGCCGTGGAAGACTCCCTGCCTGGCCCCATAAGCACCATGCTTGTATAACCAGTTGTGGCTATACATACACACAAAAAATGCAGTCATCACTGAACCTCAGTGCTGGAGACAGTGTCCATCAGTTTCTATGCTTATGGTGCTGCTCTTGGATGTGTGTCCTGCCTTCTTGCTCCACTTTTATTCTCAACTTTCCCCTGGGTCCCTGACAGCATCAGCCTTACTCCCTCCCCTTGTGATTTTCTTTGCAGCTCTAGACACAGCAGCTGCAGCTCACCTTTTGTCTCTGTGCCAAAGCTTTTACATACTCCCTTGCTTCTTTGACAGCATCAGCGTTTGTGGCTCTTAGTCGTCTGGCAGGAATGATGCCTCAGCCTTGAGGCACTGCTGATCTTCCACATATCTTGTTGCCAGTTCTTTGGCCCCTGCAACTTGTGGAAGAGGAAGGAAACAGGATTGGAATCAGCTGGTGGGGCAGGGAGTGGTGGTGCTGTTCCCTAGCCTCCAGGAGGACGGCTGTGTGCGGTGTTGCCGCAGTGGCAGCTTCCACTTTTCCCTGGATAAGACAGGCAAGAGCATCAGCTGCAGCCCCAGTACAGAAAGATCCTCCAGTGAGCACCGACAACAAACTGCATCTTCCCTACTACCTCACACCGCTCAGTAAGTACTTCAGCATGCATTTTTCTCCTGGCTGGTTGGCTTCTTGATTTCCTTTTCTTTTTTTTCTTTTTTTGTCTTATCACCTCTGGGGACGAGCAGGAAAGCAAAGGGTCCCCACTGCATAGGGAATGGGCTGGGGATGGTCGCATGTAGAGAAAGTTGAAGTATGACCTAACTGAGTATGGGACTTGTGGATAGGGCAATGGGGAGGAGAGTGTTTTAGAGAAAACTAAAGCACTGCCTTTAACTTCTGGGACAGTTCACAAACAGATTTGTAAGTCAGCGAAGTGCGAACTGGTATAAGGACTTCTTATCTCACTACTAAGTCTGGCATGTGCAAGCGGTTAATTTGTACCTCAAGGAAAAAATTAGGGAAGACTGTATTTTTTATGATCTCCAAAGACAAAGACTTCATAAACAGAATTTGTGCAAACATATCTCACATTTTTTCAATCAAACAATGCATATTTTTATTTATTTTACAAGTTTATTTTACAAGCTAATAGCGGGAATCAGTCCACCACCCAGCCACAATTTTTGAAATAGCACCCAGAAGCACTCTGTGAGAAGAAACTGCTCCCAGACAATTCTGTATTACTTCTGCATCCAACTATTATTAATAGCAAAAGTTTTGGGTAGAGGGAGGCACTCAGATCAGGCTTTCAAATATCTAAGTATTTGCTAAGAAGATTTAAATATGCTTTATAAAAGTAAAAATCGGAGTAATCTGACAATATGCCTGTGGAGAGCAGCCCAGTGCCTAAATAGCTGAAGAAGAAACTCTGTGCATTAGCATGAAGCTGTCTCCTGCATCCCAGAAGGCATCACTCCAATAGAATAATGTTAAACACATAACATAAGAATAATGTTAAAACTTGTAATTAAAGGTTTGGAGTGCAGAGCAGCAATACTGAGAATTTCTACTCGTAGGACATCTATTTTCTTATCTGATCACTGTAATCTTGCCTTATTCACATGATTTGCCAGGAGGCAGTTGTAATGAGGCTGGGATAGGATGGGGTATGGGTGAAGGTGCGTATTTTCTGATAAAGGTACCAAGGCTGCCTGCTGAGTGCAGATGGAAGAAGCCGAATGCAGCCAGATGTTGTACCATTCCCCTTGACTCCTCACCTGTTTCACATGATTTCTGTGTAGAACAAATGTGTGCAAGATGGCTTCATCCAATATCTTATTCCTTCTTTCTGCATTTGTAAATGACTTCAAGCAAATAAGGGGCTTACACTACAGAGCCCTCCACAGGGGGCATGTTACAGAAGGAATGACAGGTCTCTCTCTTCGCCTCCCACGTAGGTTTAAGGAAGCAGGGAAAAAGGAACAGGTAAGGATGCTGGAAGTCTGCCTGTCCCTGCTTGCTTATGTGCTCATTGCAACCAGACAGAAAGGGGCAAACAAATTTAAAATAGTTTAATAATCAAACCCCACCAGGAAACTGTAAGTGTGTGCCTTGTAGGAGAAGAGGCACCAATCTTAAAGAGCAAACCCTCATGCCAGGGCAGCTCTTTGGACAGGGCAGCAAAATGCTGCTTTTTGTCCAGACTGGACTGTAACTAATGAAGTCCAGCCTCTGCCTTGTGTCTTCATTTGGCAGCAGCCTGTGAGATACTCCCTATTTACGTCCATTTCCAACTACTGAGTACATCAACAGCAGCAAGGCCAGGCTTTGCCTATGAGAATGGGGACAAACAAGTGTGCACACTGTACCACCCCAGGACTTTAGTCTCCTCTGTTTCTGCCTCTACTTCTCTCTGTTCTTCCTAGGAATTTCTCTGGCTTCAGAAGATAAGTACATAGGGCCAAACAGACTTATATGGCAACATTATTACCAACTATCAAAATGAAATTATTAAATTCAGATTGACTGCTGTCACCCAACAAGAATGCTCGCAAAAGTACTTTTATTTATCTAGCATCCTTGTCAACGTGCCAGTGGTTTGTTTAATGATTATGCATGCCCTGCAAATTAGCACATTTTTCTTCAGGATTTTGTCAATTGTAGAAACAAAACACTGTCCTGAACAAGAAAAAAAAATAATCCACATACAATACCACATGCACCACATGGTCTACTGAACTCTTCAGAGGCACAGGTTGTGGATACCTTATAAAGGGCCAGTTCAGAAATTCTAAGTATTGAATATACAAAGAAATCACGAGCCTTAATGTACAATGGTGAGGGGTATTGACATTGATGCCCACATAACCCCTGTAAACTTTTATAAGAATTGCATATCAGAATTTAATTCCTCCATCTTATAGCTAAGAATGATCACCTATGGGTGATTCATTTGAGAACTCCATTGTCCCTTCAGGTTACATACAACTATCTATAGTACCTAATACCCATGTAGTTGCATAGCCCCTACAACGCTTCAAACCCTAAGAGAAGACAAGGAATGGAGATTTCCCCCCCAAGCCATTTCCATGTCTAATTCAATATCAAATGAAAAATAAGTCCAGCCCTTTAGTTTTATTCTCAAAACTTTAGTTTTCTATCTTACAAGGTAAGTTTTTCTCATGAGATTTCATTTTAAGTTGGTTTAAATGCCACATTATAAGATAATGGTTTTGAAAGGTTTACATCATCTTATATATGTGAGAGTAGCTGTACTGAATATTCCCTAAACTCTAAGCTGATTACTTGTGACACACATCTACATTAAACCAACCGTGCATTAAAATAGTAAACCAAAACAGTTTTCTTTATCTGTCTCTAGCAAAGTATTTTTACTTAATTGAAGCCTGGAACTGGTTGCATTAGTGCATTTTTTTATGGAAAACAAAAATTTAAGCAAAGAAAGTAATCATATTACTTGCAAGTCTTTGTGTATTTTAGGACTATGTTAGTGAGTGATAAGATAGCTTTATTTGGGCACCATAGTCAAGTGAGTATGGCAACTGAGAATTTTGAAAAAATTTTAGTATGTGCTTTGACCTATCTAAAAATCCAAAGCTGATATCCAGAAAGTGAAAAGTTCAGATATTTTTTGTCTGAATCACCATATCTTACAACGGTGTATGCCCAAAAGAATCCTGCTGTTATATGGCAGTGATTCAGCATGAGACTTCATTCACATGAGGCTGAAGCAGCTTTTAGTAATACTTGCACTTTTCAATCTGCCTTATTGTTTATTGCCCTCCTCTGTCCATAAGTAGAGCCAATCCAATTTCAAGCCAAAAGTTTTAACAAGATGCTACGCAAAACTACGTAGGCAAAGCTAGAACTTGCCTCAACTTTTAGGAAAGCATTTCAGCTGTCTCTATCAGCTCTCTTTTCCTAGAAATAAGAGACTTGAGGTGACTCATTGTTGGGGGTTGAGTCTCTTTCTTGCAAAATTTTCTCCCATACATTGCTAGGGAACTAATTATCAGGTACTTATGGGTACTCAGGAAGACAAAGGAAATGGCCAAAAACTCCGGGGGAGTGGGTGGTATTGGTTGGGGTGTGGGGGGGGTAGGGATTGGACTCCTGCGCTTCTGGCTGGGGGAGCTGCTCTATTTGGAAGGGAATAGCGAGGCTGTTGTTGGTCTCTGACTCTGCGGGGAGACTTTCACCAGCACCACTGGAGCCCAGCTCGGAGTGACCCAGCACCGTCTGTCCGTGTGTGCCCGGGAATTCGGATCCTGCTCTCTCCCTGCTTTGCTGGAGCCACGCTGACGCGGTGCCCTCGCCCACCGTTCCTTCGCTCCTGATCTGGTTTTCCGAAGCTGTGTCCCACACCCCCTGCTGCTGCCGGGATCTTTCCACAGCTCCAGCTGCGGCCGCCGAGCTCCTGACACATCCCGTGCTGTGACACCCTGGACTTTCTGCTCACCCCGGCCGCCTGTGACAGTGATTGCACCCCTGTGGTAAAAGACTCACTGCGCCCTGATTCTCTTTTGTTGTTAACACCATAGTTATTGTTGTTATTTTGTTTATCTTGTTATATGCAGTAGTAAAGAACTGTTATTCCTATCCCCTTACATCTTTGCCTGAGAGTCCTTTCAATTCCGGGATTGTAACAATTCGGAGGTGGGGAGGTTTTGCGTTCTTCATTACCAGAGGGGCTCCTGTTTTTCCCTGGGCAGATACCTGTCTTCCAAACTAAGACACTCATTTAGGCAGGAGGTGGTACAGCCTAGCTGCACTGTACCAAAATCTCTGTCTAAATGACAATTGAATCCTAAATCATATAGGAAAATCTATAGCATCTCAGGAAGTATCTTCTATTGTGTGTAAATTAGGCCTCCAATGTAACCATTACAGATGCAGAAAGGATGAATGTGGATCATTATGTCAAGAGACATAACAGAGTGCAAGAAAAAAAACACTTTGTCACCTGAATAGCAAGCATTTGTTACCAAGGTGACTGATGGCAGCAGAGAGTGCAAACTGTGCTAATGTGAAGGCTGCTAGGTACAGTGTTGCACTTAATGCACGAAAATCTGAGAACATGCTTCAATTTGTAAAGCCGTATTAATGGCATCATACAGTCCCCATAGCAGGCTACCTTCCCATGTAAAATGTTACTGGGGCATCATTCCTTAGTGTCAGGAACTGATTTTAGTGGTTTGGGAAAGCACCATTACAATGGTCACATACAGCAACTTTCCTTTGAAGGAGAGCTGAGTATGTAATCCATGGTGACAGGATGTAAGAGCACCCACAGGTTCACATGTCATACACAATGTATACACACCCAAGATACCAAAATCCATGGTATAATCCATTACCAAAATGATTTATTTTGGTAATTTTTATCTTTTTATTGTTTTATCAGACAGAATGTCACAATGTGCAGTGCTTTTGTAAGCAAGGCAATGCTGGCTTCAGGGCAGACTTACAAAAGAAAAGAAAAGGGAGTGTCAGAAGTTGGCCTGTAAACTAGAATTTTAAAGCACTGAAGATGCCAAGGGCTTGGTATGTGTGACAAGGAAAATATAAATACAGATCTAAGAGATGTGTTTTAGAATAATATTTTCCAAACTACCATATTAAGAAAAAATATTGAAGCAATCCTATATTAAGTCTCTTTTACAAAGCTTAATTTTTATTGGGTGAAATAGTTCAATGAAACAACGAAATCTAACAAAATGTTACTATATTTTATAAGCCATTTCCAGTAAATATAATTTACTACAAATTTTACATTTAAATTTTGCTATCTATGCTCAGCCTTTTTTACCTCAAGACATGTTAAAACCGAAAATGTCAAAATATTTGTCAAAAATGAACAAAAAGTATTGTTCATTTCATGAACAAAAATGTCGAAAAGTATTACAGTCTTACATCTGTTAGTTTTCTGTCTAATAAATAAATAAGTCATTCTATAATAGACCAAATCAGCCATTATTAAAGAACTTGTGAATAAGAGTGGTCTTTGGGGTGCTGACTACCTCAATAAAGCTACTGCATGCTGCTAGAGGCCTGGCCAAAAGGCAAGGGCTTATCTGAACCACCATATTTGTTCATAAGAGCAGTGTTACTCCATTTATTTTTAAGTCACTGGCATTTAAGATATTGTTTCCATCCACTGAAGAACTACATCAGTGCAACCTATTCTACCTTCTTTTGCAAATATTTCTGTGACTGGATTTTGCTCAAGGGTTAATTGTTCTTTACACAGATGCAATTTAGTCATGGTAATGAGATTAACTTCCCTACTGTTCTGTTTCTTGTCAGCAAACAACCATTGCAATTTACAGAGAAATAATAAGGTAATTTATTTTCCTCCAGCAAGATAAAACCAAACTCCCACAGTTTAGTCTCCTATTTTCCCATCCTCCTTTTCACTGCTATTCTCCAGCTGCCTCTTTTCATACCTTTCTCTTTTATTTGCCTTTCCTTCTCTACCTCCCTCTATTTTTTCCCAATTACTTCTTTCATCTACTATTCATAATGTCTTCAGTTTTTTTTTCTTTTTCCTCATTGCCTTTCTCCTCCTTACAAGGAAGTCACAGTCTGCTCTTATTCCCTGGAAATGGAGAACAGAAGTTGTGAATAAAAAACTACCATAGCTGTTGCTGGATGAAGGCAGATACCAAGATTACTTGGACTGCACCTTCAGGTTGAAGATTGTTTCCCTTTAACGTTGTTTTTGTCATTCTGATGAGTTTCTGCTAAGCAACCATAGAAATAATCAGCAGTGAAAAATGGTCTAATTTTCTTCTTTCTGTGAGAGCCCCAGGATCAAATCTCAGCTTGCAAGGTGCTGGGGAAGCTCAGATAGGATGAGTGAGGACTGGCTTTAACACCCACTGCAGCTATAAGTAAAGGGGGACAAAATAGCCCAAACAGCAATCCAGTGAGACTTACAGAGCATGGACACTTAAATAGCTGTGTGAAATGGGTTCCCATGGTCTTACCAAAGTGATGAGTAAGTTTACTTCATGATGGCTTTGGGGGTCTGTGGGCACTGGCCATCTTTCTGAGGCAGCACTTTACACCTGGTTTTTCTGGGGTATGCAAGGTCTCTTAGTGGAGCTGGACTTACAAGACTAAGTTAACAGAATTCATGATTAATTATAAATTCAATATTAATTATAAATTCATGGTTCATATAATAAATACCAAATACAATACTTTACAGTTGAGAAAAAAATGGAGAAGAAAACAAGAACAAAACATCCTATTCCTAAGCATTTACTTTGTGTATGAGATAGGACTTTCTGTATGAGATACCACTTCCTGTATGCTCAAAAAAAAAAAAAAAAAGTATGTTTTTCTGTAGAGCCAATCCAT
>WAAG01064713.1:0-16856 GCA_013390105.1 Tichodroma muraria | reverse complement strand
CAGGACAGTGGAAAGCAAGGCAAGGCAGACAGACACAGTGGCAGACGGGAGTAAGAGGAAGCAATGAGAGAAAATTGAGCGAACTGAAAAGCAGCCTGCTCAGCTGCCAATAGCCCTAACAATGGACAGTTTTGATTTCCTTTCTTCCTCTCTTTTTACTTTTTTTTTTTCTAACCATAAAGTAGGTTTGATATGCTTATTTTTCACTAGTGAAACGTTAATCCTGTCAGTAAATCTTCCTCTGTGTCAGTTCCTACTAAGTAAATTTTGACACTTCAGAACACAATGCACACGATGGAAAAATGAAAATATTAGTCCGGATGTGGGGAAAACTTGTATATTTGACCTTAAGAAAATGAATAAAAAGATGAAAACCTCAGTTAAAAACGTACATCTGGCATGTTCTGGTAATTTTCTCAGGAAAGGGCAATGATGGTCAAGAATAGGGAAACAAAGGTTTTCACCCTCTGCATCCTAATATTTTCTCATCAGTGGCTTGCTTGAGTATTTCTCAAGATGTGTGTGATGCTGTTAAGGGCTGCCACAGCTGCAGAAGAGCTCGAGGGCTGTTCTGTTTTGCAGGTGATCTTTCAGTTTTGACAACTTTTGAAAGTAACACGGAATTTATGACAGCATGTACGGAATGTCAATAGTAAATATTAAGAACAAATTTTGAGATATTTGAGGAATTTCCTCTGGGAAGGGTAGCTGCCTGCTGTGGAATGTTTTACGCCAACATTTGTGGGTGGAAAAATGAGTCCAAGGACAATTAAATGGTTAAGAGGCATCATACAGGTCTAAAAGGCAAAGAGTTCCCATTCTCTTAATTTGATCCTTGATGAAGATTGCAGATTCAAATATTAAAATATTTATTCTTAAACCATGGGGAGTCTCATAGATCTTTAAATTTCTTTAAAATACTTTTGTAATGTGCAATAGAAATTTTCAATGGTGAATTTTTATTTCATGTTAAAAATGATAGTGACCCATATGAATGATCCACAGATGTAACACTGTGAATCTTTTCTATCAGAATCTGTTTTGGTTTTAATTGGAAATTCTCACTCAATATATATTTGAGTATGCATGTATTATTAAATAAAAAGAGGCTTTCCAAGATGTTAAAGGCACTTGATAATGAATTAATAGATATTGTTAGGAAAAGCATAGCCTGCAGTTCTAAAGTGTGAGGGAGTGATCTGAAAAGATTATCATTATCTGAAAATGAGAAATAAAACTTGCTCAGAGCTTTCAGCTTCTAACATTGATGGGTACTCAGTGTGCAGGGGTGATCATCAGCATAATAAAAGTCCATTTTCTATGTAAAATGAAAAAGAAAGTTTCTTTGCCCTTGATGATAACGCAGCTAGACATGAGTAATCTTTAGGGTTTTATTGAATTTATGAGCAATCATCTGAAGTAGCTGTACAGAGCTTTTAAAATTCAGTAGAAGTTTTTAATTGGCTTTTTAAAAAATTTTGGTCTTAAATTCCATTCCCTGTAGAGAAAGCTAATATGAAATTGGCATTTGTTTGTTATTTAAATGTTACTTTACTGAGCAGTTACCAAAATACTTAATTCTGCTAGGAGTAAAGACATATCAGTTTGATACTGGTTGACTGGAACAGATAAAGCCAAAGCATTACAGCATTGTGAACATTGTGCAACTATACCTGTAGTAAAATTTAGACAACAGTATTTTTCAGATGTGTGTTATTCTTTGCTCTCTGCTTGTTTATTATTTTATGCATACTATATAACTCATAGGAAAAATTAAAAGTTTGATTCTTCAGGAGCTCTACTGCGTAGAAACCAGCGCCGTGCTGTTGTGGTGTGGTTTTGTAGTCTGTTTCCCCTTTGTTTTGTTGATTTAGTCTGAGTTACACACACACACACACAGAGCAGTCCGTCTACCCCGGACCTACCCCTTATTCCCAAATTTTCCTTGCCTAAGTGTCAGTCCTTCTTTACGCCCACCCCTACTTTGGACCTCCCCTAATCCCCGTCACCCCATTGTTTTGTTCCAAGTGTTCCCCTCCCATAGGTTTCGCTATTGGTCTATGTACTGTAAACCCCTCCTTGTACTCCTCCTCACTCAGTACCTTATTGCTTGAAGATTTGTAACCGCCCCTGAGGCCTCCCCTGTATAAAAGTCCCTACACCCGCTTGTAAAACTGTCTTTTGTCCCTGGACCCTTCAAGGAATAAAGTTTGTTGGAAACCATACAAGAGATTCCCTCCCTCGTTCTTGCCACCGCTCAGAATGGCTGCTGTCAGAGGGTGGCCGCTCTCGGCTCGCTGCTGGGAGAGCTAGCAGGGAAACTCCAGCACTGCGTCGTTGTGCCAGATTCTTTTCTATAACTTCAGTTCAGACCTTAGTTCTCTGACAGTGCTGGACTTTCCTTATTGTGGTGAGCCTCTGCTGTGAGCTGGACCATGGAGCACCTGCCTCTTGCGGCCTGGCTGGAGGGGACGGAGGGCTGTGTGTCATCCGCAGCCTGGGGCTCCTGCAGCCGAGGCAGCCCCTGCTCATTTCCCACCCATCCCAGTTAGGCGCTGCAGTGGGGAGGAGCTCAGGGCTTGTACCCAGCAGCACAAGCTGGTTTGGTTCACGTTGCTGTCAAAGTGCATGTCCTGACTTTATTTACTTTGGGCCTAATGCGAGGCATTGCATAACTTTAATTTTGTTCTTTTTGCAGTGCTTGGCCAGTGGCACTTCAGGCTGGGCGAGACAGCGTCCTTAGCTGCCTTTATATGTAGGTTTTAGGGCACTGGTTTATGTAACCCACTTAGTGTGTTTTTTTCCTTATACTGTTGCCAGATGGCACCCCTTGTACGTACGTATTTGCCCTTTACAGCTCATTTAGCTTTCCTTGATTAGGGCTCTGCCTCTCTGCTGCAAGCAGGGCTTGCCCCCACCCAGCGCAGGGCGAACGGCTCAGGAGGGGATGGTCTGCTGGACTGGAGAAAGTCAGTGATGCACGGTCCCACCAGTCCTGGCAGTCATTCCACAGCTCTGGCCAGTTCGTTGAGCCGGGAATGAGGAGGCTCTGAATCTTCTCCATGCCGTCATGTTCAGACCTGAGCCGGGAAGGAGGGGAAGAGAGCTCCCATGTTTCCCACAGTGGCTATCCACCTGCATCAGTTCTGTGGGAAAACCCCTGTTCATGAGTTTCTGAGTGCAACGACTCTTGTAAAAAGTGGGTCAGTTGTGATCAGTGCATTTCATTTATTTTAAACAGGTGCATTGTCGTGTCCAAGATGCTGTCACAAAATTTTCCAAGAACTTGAATTTTGTGGAGGGCTTTAAGATTGTCCCTTTTAAAGTCCATTCCAGGTACCTGTGTCCCTGTCCTCAGCTGGTGGGTGGCTGTGTGCAGGGTTGCAAAACAAACATCCACTTTCCCAGGACGAGTGTTCAGTAACTGGCACAATTCAAATGACTCCATCAGACCCCCTGGTGTCTCCAGCAGCATGATCAGTCTGGTCTCCACCAGGGAAAGTGGCTTGGACAAGCCTTATTTTTCTAATTTGGTAGTGAATTGGTCTGTACTGTGCTGTTTCATGTACAGAGAGGTGCTGTGAAATGATGTCATTTGAGGTAACCAGAGGCCTGGTAGATTCGTGTATGTGTTGCTTCCATCTCAGCCATACCCAAGTCTCCTTATCTCTACTGCTATGATACCAAATTTAAGTTGCAACTACCTAACCAACATGATTTTCCATTCAGACATTTTTCATTTAACTAGGAGAGTCACCAAGTTAAAGTTTTTAAAGTCACCAAGCCAAAGTATTTCTAACAGTTTTCAAAGTTACTTTAATTTTACAAATACTTCCTCATAATTTTTGCTTCAAAACTGTATCATGCTTTTTGTACATGGTTCTTCAGGTTTTGTCTTAGAATTTTCTTGAAAAACCACATCCTAGTTTTTTAAACTTACCTTCAAAATAAGATGAAAATAGAATTTTAAAACAGGAAGGAAAATGAGTTTTCACACCATCTTTAAAGGATTTTTTATAAAAGTGCAGCTCAAAAACTGTTCTCAAAACACGCTTAATAAAAAAAAATCTGTTTCTAGTTTATAAATCTATATCTATATGTCTCAAGTAACCTTTGTAATAAAATCCAAGACAGTTAAATAAAATTTCCATCAGATTCTTAGTTGAATACAATATTCTTTCCAATAATTAGATGCTTAAAATTAAAAATGAAACAGAATGAAATCTAGTAGTTGTTAAAAAGTGATTTTTAAAGTTGAGCTGGAGCTTCTCAAGAGAGAATGTCTTTATTTTAATGTTTTCCAAGTGACCAGGATAACTGGATGTCTCTGGCTCCAGTATTAAACACACGCATGCTCTTCTACATGCAGGTAGTCCCAGACATTCATGGACAGGTGATTGTCATGAAGAGCATCAGCTGGTATGGTCTAGATGATTTTGATTTTCTTTCACTCATATTAAGTAGTCCTTTGTTCTAGAACTGGTTAATCCCTAGAAGTGTGACATAATTTACATTTTGTAACATTGCAAGCACTAATTTCACTATTTCCTGAAATACTGGAACTGACATTTTTGGAGCTAGAGAAACCTATTTCACTGTGTGTTCTACTTATGAGATTTAAGTACTTTTTCTATGCAAATACTGCCTTCTCTAGGATTACTGTAATTGATGGTTCTGTCCACTGGATTTGTGGAGATGGCTATTTTCAGAATGTCTACAGGTAATGACTGTTCTCTGACTTGTTAATCTGTTCTCTTCTGATTATCTGAGCAGATGTTGCTTAACCCCCAAAATGGCTAGGACCACTAAGAGCAATGAATCATGGAAGTAGGAGAAAAATTTGAATAAAAACGTAGGAAAGCTGCAGTTAGTTAGCAAGAGAAATGAAGGCACAATGAAGAAAGGGAAGGTAAAAAGAAATTTTGGAATTGTATTTTTCATGTAAGAAACTTTCTGGAATGGCAGACTTTGGTTTTGAGTGAGTACTGGAGGTAGTTTCTGGACAGAGAAGGGATTGTCTACTTGTATGGTGGTCTGAGGCATGTGTGCTTCTCCATGCTTCTTCTGTGAGCAGTGTAAATGGTGAGTTTCCAAAGGGTGGGTATCTGCAGCTTGTCTTAGCTCTCCACATCTGAGTGCTCTTGCAACCACTGGAAAGAAACAATTTGGAGTTCTTCCCGAGAGATGTGTTGGGCACACACTTGTGTCAGCAAAAATGGTACTGGGGAATTGAGGCAGTTGAGCCCTCTAACTGAGTTCTGATGAGCCACTGTTTGGTCTTTGGAGTCAGAATATCCTACGCCTGCACGTAGCCCCCTGCTAAAACACACTGGAGACCCTCCTGCCTAGTTGAGGGTGTGCTGGATCTAATTGGAACGACCTCTCTTGGTTGCATTTCAGGCTGTGCCAGCGGGAGTTGGGTCAAGGTTATACAGAGAGGAGCTGTATGGAAATGTCCCAGGGTACCCTGTGCAAAGCTTTGCCAGCTCTAATGATGGGTGATGGAGCCCGAGAGCTGCATCCCAGCATTCCCATACAGTTCAGTAAGCATCAGCATGCTCTAAACAGCTCGCTGTTTCGAGGTGGGCCAGTTCCTTTCCATTAACCTAAAAACAGCTTTTAGTGTATTTGTACTTTTGAACCTGAAGTAAAGCATTAATACCTGCTGGTACAAGCTCTGGAGATATAGAAACATGAATTGTACAGACCATTAAATTAAAATTAAGCTATTACATCAGTGTTGCCTTATGATAGGGCTGGAGAATCAGGAAATTTGGCCTCTGTTTCTGGTCCTGTCAAATTGACTGTGACCATAGGCAAGCAGCTTCACCTCACAGCATCTGAAGTTAATACTTACCCAACTTGCAGGGTTTTCTGAGGCTAGATTAATGTTTCTGTTGTTTCTTTGGCACCCTGCACTGGATGATGTTTGCAGTTCATATGCTGTTGATAATAGCATAAAACAAAACAAAATGTAAATTACTTTTTATTTGTTCTAGTTGAAAAATGCAGAACTCCAAGCCTGTGTTTTAACATTTTGAAGAACACTGCATATATTTTGATAAAAATAATTGCAGATAGTCAAGCAAGTAAATGTATTTAACAATTTGTTTGTTTGTTTGTTTGTTTTTAGGCATGTGATTAAGCCTAGGATTTTGATGACCCAGATTAGGTCATCATTGCAGTTACTTTACCAATGCAGTAATACAGAAACTTTCCAATGGAAAATTATAGCAATGGATTCCCCGAGGAAAGAAATGTACAAAGCAGCCATTTCTATGGCAGTCAAAAGGAAACCATCAATTTTTCATTGCTTCATAGATGCAGCTCCAAATTGCAAAACTCATCTTCTTCCAGTGTAAGTGGTTTTGGGGCCTTTGGCATTAGTGGTCAGTGGAGTAAATCCTGTATGTGGATTGTTGAAATGTTTTTTTCAATGGCAACAGAAACTCTCAAGGGAATTTAATTTCTCTTTCACAGGGAGAGAAAGCAGGATGAGGGGACATTGCAGGACTAATGCACTGCTGGGCTGTTCCCCAGGCAGTTATCTTATGCATTTATAAACAAAAGTTTTGTATTCACTCCCTACAGACAAGGGGTTCTGTTTGGCAAATCATTTTACACTGGGTTACTGAAGGTTCTGAGTCTTTCATAAACCAGGTGAACCATGCAGCTTCTCGTTTGGCTTTCAGCTGAATTAGTTTTGAATTACTGGATTTTTTACAGCTCTGTATTATTGAAAGATTTTTGTATAGATTGCCATGTCTACTGGCATTCTTTGCAAGGAGCTTTCAAATCTGGAAGAAAACCTAGGTTTTCTTAGTCATTTTCTGTATAAATATTTTATATTTATTAAATATAAATATATTTTTTGTTGTTTTTTAAATAATTATTTGTTCAGACCTGAATCACTTAAAGAAAAGTTTCTTTAAATACCTAGGCCATTTTTAATCTTTTTTTTTTTTTAATGGATGTTCTTTGCAAAGCATTATATTCTATACCTGAGGTTTTTCACGGAGAGGAGTGCTAAAATATAAATGGATATGGTTCTGGAGCTCTTCTGAGGGGGTTGGTGTATCAGGAGCTGTCGGAATTCCCCCTTGCAGATTTTCATATCAGGGATACGTGGTCCAAGCAAGGTGCCACCTTCTGAATACCAAAAGAGTTGGCATTTAGTTATTTCAGAGAAGATTTGCATTCTGAAGGAAAATAAGCTGGTAAAATTCTGGGTTTTCATTCTGTTCCCTTTTACAACAAGAGGTGAAATAACGCAACATTATCTGGCTGTTTAGTCAAACAACAAGTAAAATAAGGGCCTAATTCCTCAAACTTTTATTTCTTCATCAATACAGTGAACTCACACTGTTGGAAAACCACAATTAGGATCTAATAATTTACTATTTCTCAAATAGCTTTTAAAAGCCAAGTGATGAATCTGCTCTTCATCCCTGACTTTTCTTCATGAAGTGATGCTATTTGTGTGTTTTGATGATGCTCTAAAGTCTGTAGGAAGTCCTTTGATGGTTGAGCCAGTATTTTGTTAACAGGATGTTTCCATCTTCTTTTACTGCTTTAAACTTACCAAAAACAAATTTAGAAGCTCTCTCTGTTTATAAAGGAGATGACAGTGCTATCTGATTAAAAGGGGCATAATTTGTTGCCCCACTTATCTTATGTTGTTGATGAGCTGCAACAGAGATTGATGCCAAATCCACTTTTTATATGAGTAAATTTGGCACATATGCATGGCAGTTCTTCCTCTTGTACTGTCATTAGCAGACTCTAACTAACTGGCATCCTGCCACTGTGGAAAAGGAGAATTGTTTTCACTCAGTGTGCATCTTGTGTTCACCATCTGTATCCTCTGTTTTTAGGGCCTGATCCTGCAAAACTATTACAAGAACAGTTCTTCAACATCTACTTATGTTGCTGGTAATTAATTATGCCTGTTCTAAAGAGAGGGGTTTTTAAGACCTGGGGATTATATTTATAAGGTGGATTCTGAGTATCTGTTGTAAATCTTGTAATGGTCACCCTTCATTAATAGGATTCGTTGTACTTACAGCCATGTGGAGATCATTGTGGGTTCTTGAAAAAAAACACAACAAAAGAGTGTAATATCAGATAGGATAAAGCAAAAAAGAGGCAGTTGAAGGGTGGTAGGATACAAGTTAGTAACATTGCACATTAAATGGCATCTGTTCTAATGTTTTTCTGCACTTCCCAAGGAAGGATTTTCCAGGTGCCTAACCTGAGTTTTTCATGCTGTGGCTGGGTTTATTGCCCCGACTGTATCCATAGTAAAACTTAGGTTTGGTACATGTCTCTAGTCCTGCACAACTGGCAAAATACTGCAGGCAGACATTATAAAAGGCTTGGTTTAGGGCTTGTGTTTAGATGGTGGAAAACAGCTTTTGTTTAGGCCAGCAGTGTTATCCCCAAGTCCCAGAGTGGCCTGGGAAGGAGTTATAAGACCAAGTCTGAGAGCCTCCTGTGTACCTGTCTGCAGTGTTCACATGGGTTGCAAACTTGCTTCTCGCCTTTGCTCAGAATTTCTGTGGCTTTTACCATGCAGTGTTGAACAGTTGTGTGGCTGTGACAGACTGGGAGATTGTCAGCTTTGCTTAGTGTGCCTTGCCATAACCCAAACCCTTCCGTCCTCACTCCAAGGGCTTGCTGCTGGGATGTGCCCTGTGTGTTTTGCCTTGCATCTCTCCCAGAGCTGGCCACGGCTACAAAACAGCCTGGCTTCTTTCATTACACCTTGTGTGAGCTGCCACCTCGCTCACCAGGGGCTTACTTTCAAGTAGGGATTTAAAAGACTCCTTTGAACTTCCCAAGAGCAGAGCAGCTGGAGACCTTTCTGAGGCAATAGCTCTCTGGGTTTGAGGAGCAGAGGATGGACTGAGGGGCAGCAGCTCTGCTCATGTCTCCATCGTGCCCTCCATGACTCTGGTGTGGATCCCAGGAATCTGCAGCTGCACCCCACCCCGGTTCCTGGTCAGCCCAACCCTGCCCTCCCCCTGGCACTCTCCCAGACTCAGCTTACCACCCAAATAATTGTGATGGGGTGACTGGAAGGCAGGCAGGAGGTTTTCAGGTAGAGTGGGCAGTAACTTGGTTTATGTGTTTGGTGGTGAAGAAACCACTGCAGGGGATTACCCTTTCATTGGTGCCTTTCTTAGTGACTTCTCAGGGAGAAAGATTCAGTAGCTAACTTGGCTAATAGGCTCTGTTTAGTGTGCAATGGACTCCTTAGGTCTTCAGATGAATTTTTGTAAAAAAAAAAAAACAAAAACAAACAAACAAAAAAAAACCAAAAAAAAACCAAGGAAAAATATTTCTTCTGATTTTGCTCCAGTTGCAGGAATCTTACTTATAACTGCACCTAATCAACCTTCAGTGTTCTTAAAACATACGTTTACAGCTTGTTGGCATACAGGGATGAGAAGCTGATGTGAACTTTTTGTTTCTCTTTACTCTTAACCTCCAAATGAAGGCTATTTACACGGCAGTGTTATTATATGTTACCTGGCTTCACTTGCTACTTCAAAGAACTGGGAGTTTAGATACTGCAACTATGTAGAACTGTAATTCTTATGTTACTTGACTTTTTAGATGGTTTCAGTAACATAGTTTATTCCAAACTCACTGATGGCATCCATGTGTATCTTCAGAAGCATAAGGAGTTCTATGAAGACAAAAGATTTTGGTATCGACCTGTACAAAAATTTTCAGTTGTAAGTTATGGATAAAATTCAAAGACATCCGATGACAATTGACTCAGCCTTTGTGGGTAAGAAAACATTTTGAACATTGAAAACAAATCAGAAAAAGCACAGTCCAAAAATAATGGGTTTTTGACAATTGAGCTTTTAACAAAGTAAGCTGGAACTCTGCTTTGGCATAGCAGGACCCTGCTGTGTAGTCAGTAAGAGAAAAGAATGGTTTTAAATGCAAATAAATTTAAGAATACAAACAAAGCAAAATTTGTGGCAAATTCATAATCAGCTTTTCACTGTGTTTATCATTAAAAAGTTTTTTCCTTACAGTACTGTCTTAAATTGCAGAAACTTTACCTCCCATGGTGTCTTGGAAATGACTGTAGAATTGCTCTTCTTTTATGACAAAATGAGGAAAATGAATGAGCACTGGACTTGTGTGTTTGATTAAACACTTCTTTAAAGTAACACTTTTGTGTGGTTTCAGCTTTCCTCTTTGGCTTTCACTTGTCATCTTCTGGTTGTGTTCTCTATTTTTCCTTTGTCCATAATATTAATTTCAGCTTTCTGTTGTTACTGGTTGATTGAATTACTTCACTTACCACTTCACTTACCACTTCACTTACCACTTCACTTACCACTGTCTTCTTGCTGTTGTTTTTAAAACATCACTATAGTTACATGTGATACATGTATGGTTGGCTGGCTGGGGTTATAAAAGAAGACTCACTGTAGAGGCTATAATATACTGTGGGCGCAATTGTCTAGGACTCCCTGAAAAGCACAAAAAATGCCTTATCTATAAAGGAACAGGAATAGTTTTTATTTGGTATTGTGTGTTTCATACGCAATTACTGAATTCAAGTGATTTTCAAATTTTTTATGTAGCAAAAAAATTATTGGTGATTATAATGTGTACAACCAACTTACCATTCCCCCCGCTTTTGTTATACAAAATCACATTATCCATTGTAAATCTCTGCAAAACAGATTGGTGCAGCAGTTTGACCTCTTTGAAATAAGTCTTCCAAACAGTATTGCAAAGGTGGGTTTTCTGTGTTTTTTTATTCTTATTCTCAAAATACACATCTTTTCAGTCAGTGTGTGTACGTAAGGTACGCTTCTGTTTAGTACAGTAATTGTAAACAGTTATTCCCTTCACAGAAAAGAGGATGTGTGATATTTAGCAGCTTCTTCCTTGGAGACAGGTGGTGTGAATCTTTGAGGGACATGACCTAAGCTAGAGGTTTCTCGGTAGTTAAAAAAAACACAAAATGTTATGGGCCTTTTCCTGGGCCAGATTTTCAGTGGATTGCTGAAACTGTTTAAAGAGGTACTTGTGCATGGTAACAGTCCTTAGGCATTGAAATACGAACGTCTGCAAATAATGACCTGGGTCTTAACCACAGTTGTAATAAAAGTATACAGCTGAAGAGATAAGTTTTAGTATCCCTTGCTAAATATTTGTCCATGAAACTGGAGCCAGTATGAGATGAGGTATTGTCAGGTACTTTGTGTAACTTTTTATTTTATCTGTGTGTTTTTGTATAACTTAAAAAATTGAAGCTGGAATCTGCATAAATAAGCAGAGTCTGGATCCACACTGTGTCTTGGAGGGCCTTTTGAATTACTGGAGAAGGCTGGATGCCCAAGGCCATTAACCATCCGTGCAACAAGGCACCTCTGGTCCCCGTCACGCTCTTACCCTTTGTTTTGGGTGCAGTTTTGAGTGTGCCAATACTGCTTACCAGCTTCCCCATCAGATCACTCCAGTACATACATGCATGCCTGTACTTTCTCCTGATCCCAGGAAGACGGGTAGGTATTTAAACTGGATTAAGCCTAACTGGATTTGCTGCATAAAAGGAGCAAAAATTGCGTTTCAAGTAATTTAATATTGCAGTTCTTCTCTTGGTTTAATTCTCTGTTGGCATAGGTAGATGCCAATTGCCCTTGTCTTGTGTCCTTTTTGATACCTCCTTTTCTCTCTGCCCTCCAAGTCTTATTCCTCTGTCCCTGTTGCTAAATTTGTCATATCATTTCTTAGAATTTCCTTTTTGCCATCTTCTCTCTGCCTCATTCAGCTGCTTCAGTCTCTCTCCTTCAATGCCTTCACTGATGCTCTATGTTGTGAACAGTAGCATTAAAACTAATTTGTATTTGCTTTGGTTCCATAATGACCTCACATTAGTCCATTTCCCAATTAATACTCTGCCTGTAAAATGCCATTGAGATAATGAACCTCATTACAAGACGTTTTTCCCTAACATAGTGCCAGCAGGACTCCAGTTTGTGAAGCACAAGCTGGTTGAACCCTTAGCGGATGCTTGATTTAATTAATGGGAGGACACAAAACGTTGCTGCAAGCTGGTCAGTATTCCTCTTGGAGACAAAATGATAATTACCAAACCCTACAAGTCATTTGTAAACAGCAGACGGGTATGTTTCCTAAACTGACTAATCCAACACTTCAGTAATGCGATTATCTCTTATTACAGCCTTTTGTCGACTCTGCCTCACATTTCAAGATGAAACCTTGTATTTTTCCTTTAATATGCATATTAAAGATGATTCAGTTCTTTAAAATCACCATCCAAATGCCCCAGGGCTTTGTATTTTCTACTTACTGTGTTGTGGTGCCATTTACACTGCTGCGGTGGGCAGTGTTTTATTTGGATCATGAAACAGTCAGGAAATGGTTCAAAATGTTTTGCTTAAGCAGTTTATCTTCCTAGTGCAGCTGGAATTTTTATTTCACACTCAAATGCACTAGTAAAACATCAGGAACCTTTTTTTCTCTAGTCTGTGAAGCAGCTGAGTACAGCAATAAGGGAATTGGAGTAATTTAGCAAGTATTTATATTTTTTGAATATAGACCTTAACATTTGGACTTTTTTTTCTGTCTTCCTTCTTTTTCAAGCCTAATATAGTATCTGAGCATTTGGTATCTTTCCAGTGTGCAGTGCCTAACCAAACAAAAGAGGAAGATGGCCTTATGCCTGCATTTTACAGATGGGAAGCTGGGACATGGGGATATGGGGGCTACCTGTGTTCTCGAAATGCATGGAGCATAGGTTGCCATCGCGTTAGGACTGTCCCATTAGGGCTTTCCCATGAGTGCTAATGTGCTATGGCAGGTGCCAGGCAGCTCTGGTGAGTGGCTGCAGTGGTGGTGGGTGGGGGCATCCCTGGGAGGGTCTCTGGCAGGAGTCACCCAGGCCACTCTCAGAGAGTTTGTGAGTCGTTCAGACCAGACAGGAAATGATACTGACCAGGGAACCAGCCTTGAGTTCTGTTATAACGTAATTATTTTTCAATGCCGTCATGTATATTGGCCCCTACCATTGCAAGTAACCCTGTTTTGGTTCCTGTTCATAACCCTGTTCACTGGTGACATAGAATCATTGTAAGGAAACAAGAATACTTACCCTTCTAAGAGTCACCTTTTCTTCCATGCTTTGGCTCCAGACACACTGGGAGTTAGTTCTTTGTTGAATGAGCAGCAAGTGTTCTTCTTTTGCCTATTCACTGGCAGAAACAAGCAGTAATGGATCTTAAAGCTTTAGAATTCTTTAGAATTGTAAAGGCCAATCACACACCTGGAAGCCATGCCAGGTAGGATGTTGGTGAAAATGTTCCTGCTCTTATTTATTGTAGAAAGAGCAATATTGCTGACATCTTTGTCTTTTAATGGTGTGACTCATTTTGAGACTCTTTTTGGTAAAGTTCACAAATGTATTTGAGTATTTGTAGAGAGCTGCCGTATGAGTAAGGCTGGCCAGCTGTTTGTATGTTTTGGGGGGATTTTTGTGACCAGATGGTTCTGCTTTTGTCTTTTTCTTTTTAACCCCTTGCTTTAACATTTTGTTAGGCACTCTTTCTACTCACCACTCCTCATAAACTATTGTGGTTTGTATAAGAAATAACATAAAAAATTACAGTTACCTTGTCTAGTGATTAGTGGCCAAGGCTGAAAATTAGATCAACTGTTAGTGTCTCCCTGTACTTAATGCATATCTGTACTTGGAATAGGAAGACTGTTCTCTTCATGTAACTTTGCAGTCATAATGTCGTATATATTTGTCCTAGTCAGCGACTGGGTCTGTAAACACACTATAGTCATAAGATAAAGAGCACCAGACTTCAAAATGTTTCAATCTGAGCTAAAGGAGAATTCAGTTGTACCCTGCCTGATGTCTCATTTATACTGGATACATTTCAGATAATTTGTCTCTCTATTACTGCAGTATGAGAATTCAAAATTTTTTCTGTGTTAATTCTCACTGTATTCCCCCAGGATAGCAAAAAAGCAGCTATCCCTATTTTTGAGTTAGGAAGGAAGTAGAAAAAATGCCCGATTTACTGAGCTGCAAAATCCTGATCAGTGGGCTATTTCCAACACCTTAGAGTATCTTTTAATTGTCTGATGATGAGAGATGTTTCAAGTGTATAGGTTATTTTGAAAAATCTTCCATTTCAATTGAAGTTCATGAAACATTTCAATAGAAGTTTCATGGCACTTATCAGCAAACATCTCTCTTGTACTGGCATTAAAAATCTGGCCACAATACTTCTCTATTTATGTATGTTTCAAAATCAAATGATAAATGTGAATTCATCTCATGCAACTGCAGAGGCCCCCAACTCAGCAAGTTATCCTAGGCTTTCTTCATAGTCATCAGACAGAAATGTGCACTTTTTAGCATGTGATTTCTTTTAAGGGTCTGATCTCTTTTAATCATGAATTCCCTGCTTCTCTCTATTGACTGCAAAGTAAACCTAGTTCAAAATGTTGTCTCCTGTGCTATAAATGCTTGCCTTTATTTAGTTGAATACAGCCTTAAGTGATTCATCAAAGACAGACAGGATGCCTTGTAGAACAAAAGATTTTACTCAAATCTCCTAAATACTCAAACCTCTGCCGTGTGGACTTCACCAATCTATCCAGCAGATTGTATTCACTGCCTTTGCTCTCTGTGATTCATCTCTTCCCATTTAGTCTGTTGGACTTCATCTGAACCCCAACTGTACAGGCGTGTATTACGGAGAAGAAACTAAAAAGTAAGATGAAAAATTGGAGCTGGAGAGAAGTGTTAAAGCGTATTAAATAGAGCTTAATAGTTGCCCTCTCTAGAAAAAGGTCTGCTGAATTTAACAGCTGATTTCCACAGAAATTGGTCTTAAGGTTTTTGTTTTCCAACAAGTTATGACATGTTGTAATTCCAAATTCAAAATAACACATTTCTATTCACCTTTATATAGGATCTGGGAAAGAAATCCCAATCTCTCTTAAACTTGTAATGTATTAAGTCCATATGGCCTTTTGAAAAGGTCATAAGATAAAACCTTCTCAAAATAGAGACCTGGCACAATGTCCAGTGAATTCACTGTGAGTTCCACATGCTTCTTTAAGGGTTCAGTAAGTCCAAATCCTTGTCTTTAAAGCAAATGTGACAGTAGAGAACAAAGCAACCAAGCCTTATGGCATTATTGCTGTTTATATCTTTCCAGATGACAGTAGAGGCCAGAACTTGGATTATAACCCATTTAAAATGGAAGATTTCTTTTTCAATTTTTACTCCAGCAGCTGGAGATTGGCTTGGGAAGAGGCTAATGCAAATGCTCCTATACTTTTTTCTTTAATGTAGATACTTGTCCTCAAAGATCTGAATCCAGGCCAGCAATTCATTTCCTGCCCTAGGCAGTATTTGAATAGTCTGTTATGTCTATGACACAAATTACTCTCCTATGGGTTGAGCCAGATTAGAAACTGTGAAACAGAGGTAGAAACCTGGCCTCATCTTTATCAGACACATCCTGTCCTAACTATTCCCATATCACAGTTTTAAACATGCTTTCTTAATGAATCATATTGTTTTGAAATGTTGTGTTGCCTGTGATACTCAGTAGTTAAATAATTGTGATTTGGGTTTATGTTTGGTGGTAACCTGCCAAATGGGAAGATTGGTAACAAAATAAAGTCTCTATCCTGAGCATATGCTGTAGACAAATAATGATTATCTCAAACAACAGTAAAATATCTTCTGAGCTATCATTATTTCTTATTTCCTTCTGCCACATTTTTGTTGATTTCTTCATAGACCTCAGATCCTAAAGCACACAAGCCTAAAGACTGCAAAACTTGCACATCACAAGTGCACGTATTTTTGTTGGAAAATAAAGCTTACCCTTTACAGTCATACCTGTATGCCAGTCTTGATTGTCTGCAACTGAGGAGATGACTGGGCAAGGAATAAAACTAGGAATCCTTTCTTACTGATTTTTCAAAACAATAAATCATATAAAATTAGCATCATGGCTTTTTTGCATATGATATGGTAGCATAAATTTTTCCATTGGTAAAAGTGGCTGATTCTTGAATAATCTCCCCCTCCTGATATTTCAGGAAGTCTTGATGAGGATAGTTTTTTGTGGGGGGGTGAAATATATCTGACAGTTAAGGGGGTCTCTTTGTTTGGTGACCTTAGCTCTGCTTGTTCAGAAACTAGTTGGGGAGTAGCCAGACAAGACTCCAAAAGGTGTTGGACCTGTCAGTTTTCTGGGAGATATTCTTCCCATAATGTTTGCTGAGAGGCTGTGGAACAGGCAAGGTAGTAAATTGAAGAGTTGCTCTCAGGAAGGCCTGCCCTTCTGAATGACTTTTTGTACTCCACTGCCAAATCCATACCCCTACACTTCTTGATCCTACTCTGACATGTGACAGTGGGTTGGGAAGTATTGTTGGAGTTAGAAGAGTTTTCTGTGGTTGCTCTCAAACAGTGGGCATTGAGGCATTAGTGCCTCTCTTTCTCCAAGGCTACAGGAAGAACTCTTGGAAGAGAGCTGAGACCAATGATACAGGGAGCTGTTGCCTTCCAGATGCACCAAAGCAGGTGTGTCTGTGCTACCCACAGTCACAGGGCAAGAGCAGAGGCTCTCTTCTCCTGAGTCCCAGAGGAGATCAAAGTGGTCTTTCTATTTTAATAGTGAGTTATTTTATGTCCAAACCTTCTGCCAGTTTTTGGGGAAGCTATCAGACCCAGAATAGGTCTTTCTTGTATTAACATAGAGAACCACTCTCCAGTCCTCTTCTATCCTGACAATATATTGCCCTCCCTCCTCTAGTCTATCCTG
>WAAG01064709.1:0-39988 GCA_013390105.1 Tichodroma muraria | reverse complement strand
GTGATGGACTATAATATAATGAGACATTTCCTTTAAACCATAGAGAAGTATGGAGAGATGAAGGGTTCAAATTATAAACCTGAGCAAAGGAATGCAGGATTGAAAAAAACAATGTTGAAGTAGCTGTGATTGCTGAAAAGTTTAAACAGGGAAGTGAAGATTCTGTCCCCGAGAAGAAGATGAAGAGAACCTTTGTTTTTGAATAGTTTTGTCTTTAACAAATAAACCCCATACATCGATTATGACCCAGAAGCACAGTTATGAAAAGGCTGTGAACATGGGAGGAATTTCATGATACAGATGTTCCAGGTGGCTGTTATCATGGAAAGTTTGTTTTGTCTTGTTAAGTTTTTTTCTCCCATAGCAAGTAAGAGATGCTCCAATCCCTAGAAGAATTGAAGGAAGACTATTCTAGAATTGAGAAAACTGACTGAAAATTCTAAATGTGATTTCTGTATGTTGTCAGTGAGAATGAAAGAAATTTTGGTAATAGAGGAAGAATGTTTTGAAGGTTTCATTCTAATTCCTAGGTGTTTTTTTTTTTTCTTGTGTCAGTTAATAAAGTCTGTTCTTTTCAAGTTTAAGCCTGCTTTGCTCTTGATTACAGATTTTTTTTTTAAATTGGCAACCCAAATTAATATTTCTGTCTAGTTTCCGACTGAAACCACGACATGCAGGCAGTGGTGAACCAGATCTCCAGGAAGGCAAAATTACACAGAAAATAGTACATAGGACGGTGGAGTTGATGGTAAGTACTCATGAGCACAATAATGCAGAGATTGCCCATGACTCAGGACATACACAGAGAGGAAGAAAATAAACAGGAATACTTACAGGTGTTGAGAACCAGGGAATTCAAGCAGGATAAACTCCTTCACTTGGGTTGCCTTCTGTTGCATGTCCAGCCTGAAACAGCAAATCCCACAGACTGCAGGGGTTAGGCAAGCAGAAAGCAGAGGCAACTGTGGAGAAAGCTGACTTATGGCAGCATACAGATGGTCTGTATGCCTCATAAGAGGAGGAGGGGTTTGACTACAGAGAGCAGATGCTAGCCAATCCCTGATGATGAACATAAGCAGGCAGCTATTGGTCAGTGAGCTGGGTGCTAATCAATCATAGCCAGTCAGGTTCGATCGTGGAGTCTTTTGGATAGGGTATATAAGAGCTGTGCAAGCCATTAAAGATCTCTCTGCTGCATGAACCACGAGTGTTGTGTCATGCCTCAGTCTCCCACTGTTGCAACACTGACTCACCCTCCCTTGATGTCGAGGGGAACAAGGCCAGCTTACATTCAGAGCATAAATGCCACAGAGGCTGATACCTGCTCCAGCCTATCATGACTTTGGCACTTTCGTATGAGATGGGACAATGATGTCTTCTTCATCGGAGTTGGTCATAGTCAAGGGAGAGAAACAGGCACTTCCAGGCTGCCCCTGGTTCCCCACCAAAATCTTTCCTGCTGCTGGCTAATGAATCATGTCTCAGCCTGGATCTCTGCTCACCAACTATGAGGAGACATCATGGACTGTCTCACATGGAGGAACTTATGATAGAGATAAATCAGCTCTTGATGCCTGTTATGAGCTGGGCAGAACCCAAGCAAGTTCAACATCTGCTCTCCAACAGACCAGGGTAAAGAAATTAAGAGAGAAACAATTCTCTGTATATAACAATGACTATTCTCCCTCAGCCTTTCCTTAAGATAGCCTGAAGTTGAAAGGGATTTCATTTAAGGTTTTGAAGATATGCTCCAAGGGAAAAGATAGGAAAAAAGCCCAGAAATCAGAAAAAAAATTAATATATTTGATCACTTCAATTTTCAGTGCAGGTTGTAAAAGCTTTGCCAAAAAAAGACAGTTATTTTCATGGCTGCAAAATTTCTCCCGTCCTCCATCAGTTTGTATGCCCATTCTTTATGCCTGCACACACCAACCCCTCCATTCCTCTCCTCTTCCTGCCTTTTAAACTGTACTCTATTGGCCTGTTTTTAATCTATTGACTGGAAAGTCTGTGACTGTGCTGTGAACTTCATCCAGGCCAAGTGCACAATTGGATGGGGCAGTGTTATTTAATTTCTTTACCTAAACCCCTAGTCACTGTCTGCTGAGAATTACACTCTTCCCCAATTACAGTGTCCTGAAATCAGGGGTTGTGTTTGTGCTGATGGGGATCAGGAAATTTTCTACCTCACTACCCCAGTGATTTTTTTTTGTCTGAATAGCATCTGTGTTTGTCCAAGGGGTCTCCAGAATGGTGAAAATGGTAGTATTCACTTTCAGGAGTTCCCATCTTTGCCAGGGACTTAGAACAGAAGTCACTACAAATCTCTTAGATTTGACAAATTTGTAGAGAATAAGGTTGCAAAATTGCAACAAGATTAGAGTTTAGTGGAAGGCCTTTTAGAAGAGAAGGTAGCTTTGCTCTAGAACTGAACTGAAGGAGAAAATTTCCCTCATGCACATTCCTTCTGTTTTGCTCCCTAGTCTCAGGGAAGGCATCTCCAAGGAAACTGCTTAACAGTCAGACCCCATGGTGCCAGCATTCACCTCGTCTTCAAGGCTTCCAGATCCCCTGTGATGACACCCAAGGTGAGGAACACCAGGCTTTCCATCACTCCCAGACTTCATGGACTCTTCCTCAGCTGGAAGTCATGTCCAGGTTTTGAAGTCATGTCCAGGTACCCTTCTGGTGCCTCTCAGGTAGAGGCACCTCTCCCAGAGGTTCTTGACTTCCACTTGACCATTCCTTCAACCCTATGAGAAGCAAGCAATGCAAATAAAGAAGCACCATCCTGGTGATTGAGAAAAGAAATTTTGGCTCACTTGTTCAACTGTCTGTTTCTAGGCAATTATTGAAGCTTGAAATGATCAGTTTTCAGTGTTGATTTTCAGTCATGATTTTGGGTAGATTTCACTGTGGGAACAGCTTGATGAAAGGCTGCTAAACACACAGACCTCAGGCATGAGACAGGCTGAAAATAGGACTCACCTGTATTTAGCCATCAAAACCTGGTGCTGACTGATCTTACAGCAACACGGTGGTTTCCATGGCTTGAAAACACTGTTCCATTTCTGGAAACGTTACAGGGGAGAGAGAAGCTGGAGAAAAGGTGTTTGCTGCCCAGGAAAGCCTCTGGTGAGGAAAAGTTCACGGATCAAAGGGTCCAGTGTCAGGGATTTCCAGCTGAGCAGCACTACTCCAGTTGTGAGGTCTGGTGAGTGAGGAATCTCTCTGGGTATGGTTGAGCTTTCACACAAAGTAGGTTGAAACCTTCTCTTTGACTCCTTCAAAGACTTCCAGTGACCTACAAGGATCCCTTAGGCCTGAGAGATACTGTTTTATCTTGAGTGTCATGTGAAGAGACACTCTGAGGGTTGTCAGGGTATGTAGGTCCTACTGCATCCCTAAAACTCTGCATGTACCACAGGTAGAGCAGCAGTCTCTGGGAGTGTTGTCCTAAGAGAGGAAGCTGTTGTGGTGCAACACATGAGGAGGCCTGACCTGTTCACAACCCTGAGAGCTTCTGCTGTGGCACCTCCAAAGGAGGGAGGGCTGTTTCCATGTGTCACAGCCTTATTACTGTTCCCCTTCAGTGCTTGGTCAGTGCCCTCTGTGTGCCCACCACCTTCTGCTAACCAGAGGGACCCTCCAGCTGAGGGGTGGCAGGAAAGGTCACCTTTGGGGTGGGACTGGCACCTGTCCCTGCCCTGTCCCTGTCTGCCTCCATTCTGTCATCCAGAAGTTTGTCTCTGATTTTCTATTCTAACTTGCTTGCAGGGACACTTTGTTGTCCTGGAACAGCTTTATCACCATCAGGTCTCAGCAGACCTTGTTAAAACATCCTTACACTACCTCACCCTCTACACGGTATGTGATTTATCCCCAAGAATTTCAGAATGCAGGAACCGTGGTGAGCTCGTTCTTGCCTGAAATTCTCCACGGAGCCAGAGCCTGGATGGTAGGTGAGGCTGTCCTCTGGGAAGGGCTTCAGGAGTCATGACTTTAATGAGCACAAGAGGAAACTGTTTAATTTCTTTGTCAATTTAAGCCTGAGAAGTTAAATTGGTCTGCGCCAAATGAGTGTGATCCATCTCTGCCTCTGCTGGGGAGTCGGACACTGTCCCACGTGAGGTAGCACAACAGTCCCTAAGGCAAAGTAGTTTCTGGGCAGCCTGGAGCTGGTTGTTTACCTGCTCAGGCAACAAGGACTAAGCTTGTATCTAGTGAGATCTCCTCTATCACTGACCCCTGCCAGAGCACAAGAGAAAACAGCCTGGGAAGGTCCCATGAGGGCTTCAGGTCTGTCCAGTGCCTTTCCTGTAGCACCTGGATGCAGGGTGTCCTGGTTCTGGCCAGGACAGGGGCCATTTTTGCAGTAGCCAGGAGTGGACATATTCAGGACCTTGATGTTATTCTATACCACCTCATGTCATTGCTGGGGGCAGGGGAAAGGACTGTCTTCTGAGAAGGGCTTCCTTCCAGTTGAGAACAACTGTTTTATCTATTAGTGGGGAGTTTTTGCATGTGAATTTCTTTTCTTACACCTTTCCTTATTAGTATTGTTGCTGCTACTGTCTGTTTTCTTATCTCCTTGCTGTTTCCAGTGAATTTTTCTTATCTCAACCTTCTCTACTTCCAGCTGGAGAGGGGAGTAACACATGGTTTTAGTGGGAGTGCTATCTTGGAGAATACCATTTCTAAACCATGACACAGCGTCAGGAGAAATCAAAATGTACCAAAAGCCATGCCATGTTCAAAAAAACCCCCAAAATTCAATGCTGTCATCCAACCCTAAACTACCTGTAAATCAGCCTGACACAGGTGGACATGCAATCAAGGGACACAAACACAAAAATGGATACAAAACAGACACAAAAAAGGATACATGAACATAGGAGAACAGACAGGCAGATGAGTTGAATTACAGAAAAGAATCAGTAGAAGAAATCTGGCCAAGAATTAGACAGGTAGGACAGACCTCAGATAGAGGAAAAGTGACTGATGAATCATTAACAGAGAGACACCCCAGGTATTGGGTATTGGGTGTGTGATGGTGTCATTGTGAGGGCAGCAGAGGAGGAGGACTGAGCTGGCTAAAACCACAGCATGCACATAAATATTTGGATTTCTGTCTGGAAAATGCCTTTACAGAATTATGGGCAACACTTGCAAACTGTGCATCCATTGTGGAAAATAAGTTTAGGGGATAAGGTAAATAATTTAATTAAATCTAAAGAAAAGTATTTTTTAACTGGCACAGGCATTCTTTTAACTTTAAGAAAGCATCTTGTCCTTTAAGAAAATTATCTTCTTTTTTATCATCTATTAGCAGTACTGGCCCACCAGTGGGTTGGCAAATATGATGCTCTACAAAAAGGATGAAAAGGAGGATCTGGTGAACTCCAGGCCTGACCTTGGTGGCTGGGAAGGTCATGGAGCAGATAGATCATCCTGAGTGCTTTGCTGACAAGGGAACAGCCCAGGGGGAGAGGGGTGCAAGCTGGGCTTTGAGCCAAGGCAGGGAGTGGGATACTCCATTTATCATGCCAATGTACTCCCTTACACAACTGGCTCAGGCCAGTAAAACTCCCCCAGCCCTGGGAAAGTAGCAGGACATTTGCACCATGGCCTGAGGGTTTTCATCCCTTCTGATGGGGCATAACTGGCTCAACCACACTGATGTGAGAGGAGGCTTTTATGTCTTAGAAGGTGTCATAAACCATCCAAGATCCTAGAAGTGCTCCCAGACTCATTTCTGGGGCCTTCGACCAGAGGACTGTGCATGATCCACAGTGCTGCAATGACCCAGTTTTTCATCAGACGTATGCAAGACACAGAATCCTCCAAAACAGAACATCTTGGAGGTCTCCCTGGGAGGAGCCTGTGTCTGCTACCCATGATCACAGGGCACTGTAAGAAGCGGGAGGAAAAATGAGAAACAGTCACCCCAGGTCACTTTTCTTGGAGGAGCCTTGAGCTACCACTGGGTTCTCAGGAGACAAAAGCAGCTGTATAAAGCCTTCAGGAGATGCCCGGGAGGAGTCTTGGGTGGGTCTTGAGGATATAGGTCCCATGAACAGAGAAGAATCATCTTGAATACCTTCCCTGGAGAAATCTGGGGCTGCTATTTGGGATTTCAGGTGCTGAAATAAAAGACAGAAAGACTCCAGAACATGGAGGTAGACAAGGCACATGGGAGGTGCCTTGTGTGGAACCTAGAAGACACAATTTACACAAAGAGAGAAAAATCATCTTGGGCAGCTTCCTTGGAGGAGTCTGGGGCTGCTGCCTGGGATATCAAGTGCCTAAATTAGAGATGAAAAGACTGGGAGATGCCTGGGTGAAGTTGCAGGGAGATTCCATCAGATACATTTTTGTTCAAAAAGAGAAAAATCATCTCGGGTAACTTCCTTGTAGGAGTCTGGACTGCTACTTGAGATGTCAGGATTTATCAGTACAAGTGAAAACACTACGAGATGTAGTGTTTGGGAGGAGTCTCAGCTGGATCCTCAAAGCTTTGGTAGAGCTTCTACCAAAGAGCAAAACATCACAGGCAGCTTCCCTGCAGCAGTCTGGGTCTGCTACCTGGGATTTAAGTCTTGAAATCACAGATCCAAAAGCCCCAGGAGGTGACTGGGAGGAGTCTTGGGGTCATCCAGAATAGTTCCCTTCAGAAGAGATAAAACATCTCCACTAGCTTCCTTGGAGCAGACTTGGGCTGCTACTCAGGATGTCAGGGCTTTAATAAGTAGAAGTAAAAATCTATTTGAACTTTGGCCAGCCCAGTCCAGCTGAATGCAGCCAAAATCAGCCCAGCTGAACTCAGCCAAACGCAACCAAATTCAGCCAAACTCAGCCAAGCCCAGTCTGGCCGAGCCCAGTGGAACCAGTCTGCTCAAGCCGCTTGTACAGCGCCCCCTCCCGGCACCGCGCTCAGGCCCCTCCCGGCCCCACCGAGGCCCCCAGGAGCCAGAGAGGGGTGATTGTGGGTGCACGGTGGAGCACGGTGGAGCAGAAGCACGGTGGTGTTACTCCGGGACAGCTTCTGGTGTGAGCCAGGTGATGGGAGAGGACAGAGGAGCAGAGTGTCCCGCAGAGCATCCCCTAGCCTGCCTCACACAGGGAGTGAGAGAACCCGTTCCAGTACAACAGCAGTGCTGCTCCATCCTGCCTCCATGTCTGCTCAGCCCAGAGCTCTTCCCCTTTTTTGGGATCTTCCAAGGACTCCAGAGCTATTCCTTGGCACCCAGTCAGTGCTTTTCATAGAATCATGGAATATCCTGAGTTGGAAGGAACACACAAGACTCATCAAGTCCTGCTTCTGGCCCTGCCCAGACACTCCAACAATACCACCCTGTACATCCCTGAGACTGTTGTCCAAACACTTCTGGAGCTCTGGCAGCCATGAGGCCATGCCCATTCCCTGAGGAGCCTGGGCAGTGCCCCAGCACCCTCTGGGGGAAGCTTTCCCTGATCTCCAGCCTGACCCTCACCTAGCACAGCTTCAACTGTTCCCTGTTCACGGAGTAGAGATCAGTGCCTGCCCGAGAGGAGCTGCAATCCCCCTGGTGAAGTCTGAATAAACCAAGTGCACTCAGTTGCCCCATGTATGACTTCACATCTAGATCCTCCACCTTTCTCACAGCCTTCATTGGATGCTAATAGATTCATAATCTTCTTGTATTGAGGTGCCCAAAAGACCCTGGTGCCATGCCCACAAGGATGCTATGGCTGTGGTGGTCCTGTGCCCATTGAGATGCCATGGCTGTGGTAGGCTCATGTGTCACAGCACAGCTGGTCTGTAGGTGGACAAGATAAATCTGGCCATAACATAAACCCAATTCCACTAGCCTAGTTAGCTCTAGAAAAGAAATAGAACAAGTCCCTGGATGAGAAATGATAGGATAGATTTGAACTCTCAACCAATCCTGTTCAATCCAGAATGTAGACATATCACTAGCTAAGGAGCTGGGCAGTGTTAAGATCCTGACCAATCAGTCATCTAGGCCTGGGAGTTTTGAGCCCCCTATAAAAGGAGGGGGCCATAATAAACTGTTGCTGTTTGTTACATGACCCTCTGTGCGTCGTGTGTCCGTCTCCAACCTCCAACCTCGTATAACACGTGGTGAAATCCAACATGAAGACAGCAGCCATTTTCTGTGTAGAGAGCAGGGGACAAAAACCAAATAGGCAAACACAGCCTAATGAGAAGTGGAAAGCTGAAAAACCAAAAAGGCGGTCACAGTCTAACCAGAAGCAGAAAGCTGAAAAAACGAAAAAGGTGGATACAGCCTGACCAGAAGCGGAAGGCTGAAAAAATAGAAGAAAACCCCACTTTGGGTGGGTGGATCTCGGTACAAGAACACCCAGCTATGAAGGTATGGACTCACTTTCTATGGGAATGGGGGATAAGTTATAAAAAGCAAGTTCTATTAGCCTTGCTTGCGTGGGCTAAGAACCAAGGGTTGGACACAGCTAAAGAAGCCATCTTGATTTGAATACTTGGGCACAGACTGGCCGATTTAAAATTCAAGAAGCCTCCAAAGGTGACGAAAGCGCCATTAAGGTTATAAAGCCCTGGAAACTTATCTTGGACTTGTTATGGGCACTCATGCCCTTTGGGATATGAGGGCTGATGGTCCCTGCTGCTGTGTGGGGTCAGTGTGATCATCAGCCGTAAGTGCAAGCTGGACCTGTCTGACCACCCAGTGCAGCCTATGCTCTTCCTCCCCGTCTCCACCCTGAAAGGACTTTGGCTTCCTTGGCTACAACTACAGGTGATGGCCCTGTCCTACTATCACAATACCCATTGGTCTCCTCCTTAGATGGTTCCTCATTGTGGGGACATGACTGGAGTTGCTCCAGTCTCCCACCATCCCGTCCCATCCCGTCCTGTCCCGTCCCACTGCAGGCACCACCAGAACAGGAAAGGTCACAGTGGCAGGGTGGATAATGCGTGCTCTGCCTGAAACCATCAGTAGCCCCCAGTTCTGAGGGACCTGCTGCCTCCATGAGCAGCACACATGGAAGAGTGAGACATGTCCTACAGCCCACCTGCCATCACTTTGCCATCACTGCCAGCCCCAGGCTGTCAATAAACCTTGCCTAGGGCTGCTCACTGTGGTGAAATGGAGGGACATGGACACCAGAGCTGGTGGCTGTGCCCCCATCCTCCAGGCCCACACTGCCATGGTGGGGACAGGTACCCACCAACCATGGGCTGCTGGTCCTGCTGCAGGGATGTGTATAGGGTCTCAGGTCCCCCAGCTCACTGGACAGACTCACTAATACCTTAATGAGAGCTGACAAGTGCTCAAGCCAAGCCTGCACAAGCACATTAGCACAGTGAAGTCACCCCACTGCAGACAGCTGCCCACAGGCAGGACCTGCTGGCAGGTGTGGACATCACCTGTGGGCACTGCCTGCCTCATGCTGGCAAGGGCTGGGCTGAGGATGGGGTGAAGCCAGTGGTACCACAGCCACCAGTATGCCCCAGGCCACGGGTGGTACCACAGCCACTGGCAACCACAGCCCCTGATTCCTCCCTCCCTAAAAACTACATCTGCCTTCTACCATCCATTTATTTATAGAAACTGAAAATTAAAACCACACCTGAGGTCAGCACAGATCTGTGGAGCCCAGCTCCAGCCACTGGAAACTCCCAAGTCCCCTACCAGGCAGCTGGGGTAAAGAACCCGTCCCAAGCATGGGACTGTGCCAAGCACAAGTGCCAAAGGAGGGAGGCTCTCCCTCCCTTCCCTCACTGCAAGAGGGATGTGCAGTGTCTCTGTGGTCTGACCCATGGCCAAGGGGGTCCAGTACCACTCTCCATGGATGTGACAGCTTGAAGTAGGCAGGAAGAGCAGCCCAGGCCTCACTGCTGGAGCTGGGTGTGCAGCAGCCACTCAATGGTTTCCAACAGGTAGGCCATGCCATAGTGGCGCGCAATGTTCTGGAAGACACTGACATGGTCCATGAAGGCCTGGGGAGAAGAGAACAGGGAGGGAAGGAGGCTGCCCAGGGCTCCAATGGAGTGGCTGGGCAGGACAGGCCAGAGAGCAGCTCAGCAGGTGCCAGGGGACGTGCAGTTAGAGCGGAGGCAGGGGAGGCACAAGTCACCTTAGTGCCCCTCACTGAGCTGCTGGGCTGGGGCTGGGCTGGGCAGGTGTTGAAATACCTGGGAGGAGATGGTGAGGGCGAAGTCTCCAGCACAGCTGCAGTACACAGGCATGTGCGCCTCCTTCATGCCATGACACTTCTTGCACACCTGGAGGCCAAGGAGGTTCAGGTAGGTCAGGAGATGAGGCTAAGCCCCTCTGCCAGTGGCAAAGTGAATGCATCCAGGCACAGACAACCATGGAAATGGGCAGAGCCAGGGATCCCTATGCTNATCCAGGTAATGTGCCTGCATTTGATGCAGTTGCTCTTCACAACACATCCAGCTCCAGTGGAACAGTCAAAGGTGCTCAGCATACCTGGGGAATTAAGTGACTCTTTCATTCTTTGAGCATGACAATGCTGATTATCATCAGCAATCTTAAACTGCTTCAGCAGCCTGCACCCTGTCTATTTATAGGGAGGAAAGAATCTGTTCTCAGTCCTGTTTAGTCTTTGGCCTCTTTTCTTGGAACACCAGTCAGAACCCAGATTCTGACAATTCCTGTGTGCTGAAGAATAAAACTCAAGTTACAACCTGAGTGTTGTCCTGTACATTCTATCTTGATATGTTTTGAGAGATGATGATTTTTAATTTGAATTCTATGGCTGTACAGAATTACAGTTTAAATTAGTACAGTTTTTCAACTCTAAACTGCAAAGACTTTCGGTCTCTTAAGCATGTGGGAGATACCTTTTCTTGCAAGGATTTCATACATATATCTGGCTTTGAATCCATACTTGTTCAGTAAATTTGCAATGCATTTTTGCCATTGTCACCAAAGCTCTGGTGATAATTTGTCGAAATATATTTGTGGAGTAGGGTGTAACTATACAGCAACCTCAGCCTTAGAAAATACATCAGTACCTTACATTGAGAAAAAGTCACAGAATTATAGATGTGATGTCATTAATTTAAGTCTAACCAGTCAATTTAAGGAACATCAGAGATGTGGGACAGATAGTTTCAGGGGACANCCACGGGTGGTACCACAGCCACTGGCAACCACAGCCCCTGATTCCTCCCTCCCTAAAAACTACATCTGCCTTCTACCATCCATTTATTTATAGAAACTGAAAATTAAAACCACACCTGAGGTCAGCACAGATCTGTGGAGCCCAGCTCCAGCCACTGGAAACTCCCAAGTCCCCTACCAGGCAGCTGGGGTAAAGAACCCGTCCCAAGCATGGGACTGTGCCAAGCACAAGTGCCAAAGGAGGGAGGCTCTCCCTCCCTTCCCTCACTGCAAGAGGGATGTGCAGTGTCTCTGTGGTCTGACCCATGGCCAAGGGGGTCCAGTACCACTCTCCATGGATGTGACAGCTTGAAGTAGGCAGGAAGAGCAGCCCAGGCCTCACTGCTGGAGCTGGGTGTGCAGCAGCCACTCAATGGTTTCCAACAGGTAGGCCATGCCATAGTGGCGCGCAATGTTCTGGAAGACACTGACATGGTCCATGAAGGCCTGGGGAGAAGAGAACAGGGAGGGAAGGAGGCTGCCCAGGGCTCCAATGGAGTGGCTGGGCAGGACAGGCCAGAGAGCAGCTCAGCAGGTGCCAGGGGACGTGCAGTTAGAGCAGAGGCAGGGGAGGCACAAGTCACCTTAGTGCCCCTCACTGAGCTGCTGGGCTGGGGCTGGGCTGGGCAGGTGTTGAAATACCTGGGAGGAGATGGTGAGGGCGAAGTCTCCAGCACAGCTGCAGTACACAGGCATGTGCGCCTCCTTCATGCCATGACACTTCTTGCACACCTGGAGGCCAAGGAGGTTCAGGTAGGTCAGGAGATGAGGCTAAGCCCCTCTGCCAGTGGCAAAGTGAATGCATCCAGGCACAGACAACCATGGAAATGGGCAGAGCCAGGGATCCCTATGCTTACTAGGTCCTGCAGCACGAAGGCCATCAGCTTCTTCTGCAGGGTTTCCACCAGCACCATCTCAATGGCATCGGTATCATACTGCACATGGCAGTTGGGGCAGAGCCAGCCAGGCAGCACCAACCTGTCCTAAGGGCAAAGAAAGGGAGGTGAGCACCACAAGTCCCATGCACTGGGATGGTGGAACTTGTTTCTGGAGAGGACAGAACATAAGCCAAAGCCCAAGCGTGCTCAGATCCATCACATGCAGCTAGAAAAGATGAACAAAAAATTTGCTTTAGGTGAGGATGAATGGGAAGCAGGCAAAGCTGCAAAACAAAAAAGAGATAAAGTGGGTAAGATGATCGGCTGGCCTCCAGCACTGCTGTACTCGGGCCTCTATTGTCCTTAGGAGAGAGGCTGCACCTGGGAAAGGGCAGGGTCCTTGCACAGGTCCAGGTCCCTGCAGAAGTTGCAATTCCTGCAGATGACTTCAGGAAGCACATAGGAACGGCAAGGGTCCCGAAACTGGGCTGCTTCTGAGAACTCGCCCACCTCGATGAGGCGGAGCAGGTCCCGGCGTAGTTTGTTCACCTGGTTGGTTATGTTGGCATCCAGGGAGAGGACCTGCAAGGATAAGAGCCAGGTGAGCCTAGCAGCAGAAACTGCTCTCAGCAGGACAGCTCAGATCCTTGTGACCCTCATATGGATTCAGGGCACAGTAAACTGGTTGTAGATCCTTCCTGGGAAAAGCTGCAGCAATGGACAAGGACCAGAATTTCAGTCCAGAACCCAATCCTTCAGCCAAGGGGCCTGGCCCACGCCCACTGACCTTGCAAACATATTTGATGAACTCTAGAGCTGGGTTGTTGAGTGGCAGGTAGGAGCCAGGCAGGACTGGGAACATGTCTGAAGGCTCTGTGGCATTCCGGGAACCAGACAACTTCTTCTGGATCTTCTGGGTGATGGTGAAGAAGCTTTGGGTGAGCTCATTTGCGACATAATCTTGTGAGAAGGTGATCATGCCTAGAGGGATGAAGCAGAGAATGTTTGAACTGATTGGTGGCACAATGAGCCTCTACCTGCAGCAGGACTGCCCTGGAGCTTGGCACTCACCAGGCATGGCTCTCAGCTCTTCCAAAGCCTCCTGGGACACCTGGCTGGTGCTCCTCCTCTTGACTGGGGTGCTTCCAGGGGTGTTACGCCGCAGTTCCTCCTTCATGCTGTGGTACACAGCCACGATGTAGGCTGGGAAGACATACACAAGGCTCCAGCTCCTACCCAGAGCTGGCACTGGGGGGGCACGGTGACCTCATCATCTCCCTGTGCTGCTCACCTGATACGATCATCAAGAAGTAGCTCTGGCAGGAGCCGGCCTGGGGCAGGAACTGCGCAATGTTCCAGCTATTCTCCAGCAGCTCCTCCACATCTGGCTCTCCTTCCTCCTCTTCTTCCCTCGCCACCTCCTCCTCCTCCTCTTCCTCGCTTTCCTCCTCCTCTTCCAATGCCTGCCTCTTGCTGGTGTCCTTCTATGGGTCCCAGCAATGCCACAGCAGTCCCTCATGCCCAGCCAACACCTCCCTACTCGACTCCCAAGGGACAGGGTGCTTCCCATCTCTTACCTCCCCATAGTGGATGCGAGAATCCACTTTTCCCTTGATACCTCCATAATTTGCTGGGTCCATCCAGAGCAGGAACTCCCAGCAGCGGGAGAACGAGATGGTCAGAGAGTGGAAGATCTCCTTGGAGTGGATGCTGAAGTGAGGAAACTGTAGTCAGTCCCTGTGTCAGCATTATCTCTTCTCCATGGGACACAGTGGGGAGATGGTGCTGGCCAGGATAGAGGCGTGTCTCCTTTCCAATTGGACCCCTGCCAGGGATCCCAGGGGAAGTCATGCCCAAGGACACTTGGCTCTCTGTTCTTGTGTCAAGGTGCCTATATCATAGCTGGGATGCAGCCAGCCAGTCAGGGGACAAGTTGCTGGGCATCTCAGGCTCTCCTGGAGGTCTCTTCAGGATTGAATCCTATGAGTATACTTGGAATACTGCCTATAAAGGGCAGCTAGGGACAGATCACTACTCCAGGCATGACAGCAAGAGAACTGGAAGCCTTGTCCCTTCAGTAGTTTTGCAAAAAAAAAGTAATAAATTCAGTTCTGAGGTGCATCAGAAGGCAAAAAGTCAGCATCCTCCTCCCTGGCCTTGAGCCCTGTCCAGCCCCACCACCCAGGAGCCTTATCTTCAGGTGCACTCCACCTGTTGATGATGTACTCCATGTAGCTGATGGCATCCTCAATGCGCCGCTTCTTGGTGCACAAGATGATGCGATTGAAGTTGGCGTAGACCACAGAGGAGCCCAGACGCTTGAACTCGGCCACCAGCCTGCAGCAGGGCACAGGGTGAGGTCAGTGGGCAGGAAAGCAATGCCTGAGGGGCATATGCGACCCAAAACCAATGTGTTGATCCATCAGCCTGGAGTCAACATGCAGCAACACTGGGCAAGGGAAGTCACACAAAGAGGATGAGAGGTCCATCCTACTGCCCACCTTTCTGGGACAGTAACTGCAAATGCCAGCATCCTGGTCACTAACATCACACCTCTCCATTCCCCATCCACCAGCCTGGCACACTTCAGAACTCACTTACTGCAGGAAAAGCTTTTTCATCAGGTTGTGGAGCGTGCGGTGCAGTGCTGGGTCATAGAGGAGGGAGGAAGGAGAGCGGAGCCAGCGGTAAAAGTGAATGACCTGGTTGTCTGCATAGACGTTGTGGTACTGCGTAATCTCCTTCACCCAACTCACCACCATGCTCTTCAGAATCCTGTCAGTGAGCAGAGACTATCATAACCCCACCAACAACTCCTTCCTCTTTCCTGACAAGGACATATTTACATACACACTATGTATGTAAACATGTCCTTGTCAGAACATCCTTGTTCAGCCCTCAGCACGATACGTGCCTCTATAACCTGGTGGAGCATGAAAAAGGAGAAAGCAACATACCCACACATCTGCTGGCTGAGGCATCAGTCAGCTCTGAGGATCTCCCATAGTGTTGGAGAAGATGCCTGCCATGAACTTGAGGATTTATACTTAGAGCGCTCTACAAGCCCTACTACTGAGAAAAGGCTAAAGCCAGGAGGGAATGAAGTGGGACCCTGAGGGGACCCACCAGGATGGAAACCACCTGTTCTGCCTCCTGCTGTTTCTCAAGCCACACCTGAAAGTGTTGGAGCAGAGGGCAGTCTCATCATAGCTGGCTGGGATGTTGGCAGCTTGGTTCCCTGTCAGCATGTCCTCCAGGGATGCCTGCTGAATCACATCGAAGCTAATAGTCATGCTGGAGCCTCCTTCCATGTCATTCACGTGGTGGGACTGCAACACGGTGTTCACAGCTAGGCTCTGGATGTCCAGCTCCAGACACACTAAGAGCAGACACAGCTGTCAGCTGGGAGGCACGGAAAGGATCAGAAACACCCTCCCTGCTGCTGCCAGAAGTACTTTTCACAGGTATAGGATGATATATGGCTGCTGCTGCACTCAGAGGGTGGATGCTTTCATAGGTGTGACTGGACCTTCAAAGGTGTTGATTGAGCCTTGTCTTTCAACAAGACTTGGACCTACTGACCCTCTAGGGACCACCGGTTTTCCTGGAGGCAGCAACAGTGGACCTCAGAACTTATTACACTCAAGCTGCCTAAGAGAGACCTGTCCCAGTGTCACCAGTGATGACCAAGTGAGCTATCCTTGGGCTGACAACATTGCAGGTGGTCTGCCAAGTGCTGCTGTCATTGGTCACTGGTAAAAAATCCCCATTTCGATGCCTGCACATGTTACAGGTGAGCCTTCCCTGCTCCAGGACATGCCCCTAGCATCCACTTTGCCCATACCGATGCTGAAACCCCAAAGCCACTGGTTACAACTGTCACATAGACACTCTTTGGAGACTGCATCCTTCTGCAGGACTCACAGAGCAGGATCCAGCTCTGCCCCATTCAGTGCTACCACCTTCCTCCCTCTTCACCTGTGGAGTAGCAGCCAGGGTTGTTGATCTCAACTGAGGCTCTCTCATCAAACTCCATGACCAGGCGGTTGTCATCTGCCTCCTTCCCCCCCAGGTCAGGGCGGGCCGTAGGGGACAGCCACAGCAGGTGGTTGTGACGATGAAGGTGGCGTGAGAAGAACAGGTCAGAGCCAAAGGTGGAGATGTCATCAGGGAGGTTCCCAATGGGGATGTGGTAGTACCTGAGGCATAGAGACATCAGTGGTCATTCGTGTGAGCATGGCTGCAGGGAAAACAGGGACCCTGACCATCCCCTCAAGGGATGAGGCAGCTCTTGTGGTCCCACTGAGGGCATGGCAGCCTCAGGGGAACATGGCCACCGAGGGTACCTGCTCATCTCAAAAGCCTGGGAGAGGCAGGTGTCCAGGTTGAGGTAGTGGCGAATCATGCGGCGGGCGGCATGGCGCTGCCAGTCCAGGACTGAGTAGCTGATGTCATCTACCAGCCGGATGGGGACTAAGGGGAACTCCTCAATGATGGGGATTGTGCTTGCCAGCCGTTTCAGGTCCCAGTTGGACTGCACAGCCACCAGTGTAGGGCCCCGGCGCTCATCCTGCACCAAGAAGAAAGAGACATGTCCTGGTGCACCTCTCATCTGTATTGCAGGAGGCTGGTGGTGTCAGGTGCCCCATCCCCACAGCAGTTCCCCATGGTCCTGGGAGAGCACACCTCAGCATTCCAGAAGCACCCACCCACCTCCAACACCACCAGTTCTCCAGATGAGCGCAGGGATGGAGCGAGATCCTGAGGTGGCCTTGCTGCTGGCACTGCCCCAGGTAAGCCTCCCACAAGCAAAACAAGAACCCACTTCTTGACCTTGGGTCCAGCAGTTACATGCAGGTCTTCTTGGAACTAGTGCACCAGTGCCTTCCACAGTATCCTTCCCTTAGTTCCAAAGGTCCGACTGAAACCTTCCCCACACTTTCATCTCACCTTGTAGCCCAAGAGCAGCCGCTGGACACCTCTGTAAATGGCCTTGGGGTCGGTCTCAGCACGCACCTCAAAGGTGTGTTTGTCTGGGGGCAAAAGCTCCTTGCCCACCTTTTCCAGTAGAGCTGCATGCTCCACTGAGAACAAGGTGGTGAGGTTTGGCATCTGGTTGCTGCGTACCTAGGTGCAAGAGGGACCAGGTCAGAGCAGGGGGAGAGCGACCCTGGGATGTGCAGTGCCAGAGACCCTGCCAAACATAACAGGGATGTGCGATGTATGGAGAAACTTCCTGCTGCCTGGCCCTATCAGGGAATGGTCTGGGGTGGAAGAGACCTTCAAAGGTTGTCTAGTCCAACCCCCTGCCATGGACAGGGACAATTCATAATCTCAGAGTTGTTTAGGTTGGAAAATACCTTTATGATCAAGTCAAGCTGTTTACTCAACACTGCCAAGGCCATCACTAAACCATGTCTCCAAGTGCCATATCCTCACATCTTTTAAATCCGTCCAGGAATGGTAACCCCACCACTGTCCTGGGCAGCTGTGCCAGGGCTTGACAAACCTCTTGGTGAAGTTTTTCCTAATATTCATCCTAAACCTCCCCTGATGCAACCTGAGGTCAACTAGACCAGGTTGCTCCAGGCCCCACCCAACCTGGCCTGGAACACTTCCAGGGATGGGGCAGCTACAGCTTTGCCAGCAAACCTGTGCCAGGGCCTCTCCACCCTCACAGGGAACAATGTCCTCCCAATATCCCACTGAAGCCTGCCCTTCAGCAGTGGGAAGCCATTCCCCCTTGTTCTGTCACTTCATCCCTTGTCCAAAGTTCCTTTCCAGCTCTCTTTAGGCACTGGAAGAGGCTCTAAGGTCTCCCTGGAGCCTTCTCTTCTCCTGGTTGAACATCTCCAGCTCTCCCAGCCTGTCTCCAAAGCAGAAGCGCTCCACCCTTCATCAGAGCATCTCTGTGACCTCCTCTGAACTTGCTTCAGCAACTCCATTGTCCTTCCTATGTTGCAAACCCCAGGGCTGGAGGCAGCTCTGCATGTGGGGTCTCACCTGAGCAAGGCAGAGGAGCAGAATCCCTCCCTTCCCTGCTGCCCATGCTGTGGGGATCAGTCCAGGACATGGGGGATTTCTGGGCTGTCAGGGCACACGGCCAGGCCATGTCCAGCCATCAGCACCCCCAATTTCCCACTCTCCACAGCCCTCCTTACCTTGTCCAGCACAAAGACAGCAGCCTTGCGCTGTGAGGGGATGAAGAGGCCCAGGAGCGCCTTGCTGCCTTGGGAGCTGTGGTACAGGTAGATGTGGCGAATGCTTCCTGGGGACACAGAGCACAGAGCATCAGTGGTGCCCATGGGCGCCAGGTGCCCCAGGAGCCCCTCTCCTAGGATGCCTCACCTGGCTCCAGGTAAGTGAACTGGGCCAGTGAGCGCATCTCCAGGTGCTCGATGTTGAAGGTTTCAGCCTCTCGCCCTGCCAGGTGCCGGACAAGCTGCCTGCTGACCATGCACACGCAGCCCAGGTGTATCAGGGCACGGAAGAGCAATGGCACCTGGAATGATGGGAATAGATGTGATGAAACAATTGCTAATAACAATAATTGGGTGTTGCAGACCTACAATAACCCAGATTAAAACCTACAGGTAGCACATATCTGAGATGCCTTGGTATGAGTTTGGTATTATTGGCCTGGCTAAAGGTATAGAACAGATATCTCAAAATCCATGTCTTCCTATTTAGGAAGGTCCTACCATCAAGGTACTTTGGAGGATGTGTGGAGCAATATTTGGGCAATCTTGCTGCTCTGCAACTTGTGGTTTGTCACTCTGAGGCAGGGGCTCCATTTGAACCTCCAGATAATCATCATGGTGGGAGATTCACCACAGATCCATCCTGTTTTATTAACCCTGTAGCTGTCAAATCCACTGCTGGAGGAGACTCCTGAATAGCTTGCTGAGGAACCTGGTCCCAAACTAGTGAGAAGCAATAAACATTTCTTGTCTGATGGCTCTTCCCTTGTGCTAGTTTTAGTTGTAGAGACCCCTCACATCTCTTCAGCAAGATGAAGCATTCCCATCTAAGTTCCATCCCCGAAGGCAAAGTGTCCTCTCTCTTGCATCCGTTACTTCTGCTGCATTTTTCTGGATCATGATCAGAACTGCACTGCAGGTGTTTAAAGATTAAGACAGAACTTTCTTTGTCCAGGTCAGTGTCCAGCTGGGTTAACTGTCTCTGGGGATGGAAACTCTACAACCCCTTGGGCAACCTGCTCAACAATATTTGCAGAAGTTTTTTCCTGACATTTACACAGAACTTTCATGTCTTAGCCTGTGTCCACTGCCTCCCATTCTTTCCTGGGCACCAAAGCAGAGCCTGGCTATTCTTCTTCACTCTTCCCATCAAGATGGTCCCCTGAGTCTCGTCTGGTCTGCACGGTCCAACTCACCCAACCTCCTCTCAGATGACAGATGCTGCTACCCCATGACTATCTAAATTCCTTCGTATCTTTAAAACTTCTCCATGCCCTTTGTTCTACTTCGGCTGCTCATTTTAATTTCCCCTTAACTTCCTGAGTTTTCCTCTTCTCACTTATTAAACACTACTAGAGTGTAGAGGACTCAGGTTTTCCTAGAGGAAGGTCTATAGATATAAAGAATTTGAGTACATGCCAGTCACTTTGGACAAGTAATCTGAAGTATGTTTTGGGTGCTGCTTACTAAACCTCAGTACAGTTTGGTGGGCACGATTTTCAGTTGCTGATAGCATATATGGTTAAACCTTTTACATCACCACAGGATTTCACAGCCTCCACGTAATCATTAAGAGTTGTGCCCTGCTTTGAGAGACCTTTCTTCTCAAAAGAAAGAAATTTTTCAAAAGCAGAAACTTAAGGTGAATAAAAAAAGTTTTCTTTAACTATGTCCCACTGGAATGCTTCACAGGTTATACCAGTAACTTCAGTAGCAAAAGTCTCCCAACTGTGTGATGACCTCTTTGCCCTTGCAGCCTCCTGCACCTCAGAAAGCATTTCATAGCCAGTGGCACCTCTGCTCTGACAGAGCAAAACCTTTGCTCAGACAGAAAGCCTGTCCTACTCAGGACTTTTCATCCACAATAATCCTACAATGCTTTTCAGTATCTAATTTGCCTGCCTTTATGCTTTTTTTAACTCCACTCTTACAATGGTGTGGTCTATTCTGCCACTTCGATAAAGGCCAAGTCTTTTCACTACAGTATCTTTTTAGTTAAATTCCTGACATCAGGTTTTGATCTTCTGGACAAACCAGTATCCTCACTGGAAGCAAGCATCCCAGGTTCCCACCTTCATTTTCAGCACCGGCAAATTGAAATTTAGCCTCATTGCTTTCTACAGAGTTTCCATTTGATTGCTGAAATTCTTGCTCTTCCTGAACTTTCAAGTTATATGCTGTTCTCTTTTCTAAAGCTTTTACAACCTTGTTTTAGAGGACATGGCACTCAGATACTCACTCTGTGTATCACTCCACATTCGTTGAGTTTTTCCCCAGCTTTACTTCAAATGCCCCTTCTCATTCCTGGTTCCAATACCAGCAGACTGGCTCTGGATTAGTTTAGAGGAAGTTCTCCATTTCTTTCCCCAAAGTTTCCTAACTCCAAATAAACCAAAGTCCCTTTCTTGACACACTGTTACCCATGTGCTGATACCCAGCATTTCTGTCCATATAAGCGTAACTCCCAGCTTCCTGGACAATGTCCAGGGTCTTGGATTTTTAGTGTCTCACTGGAACTCAAACTAACAAGCTACTGCTCAGCAGCCCTTAAAGATGAGCACCTAGAGGAGTTACCTGTGTCTCATACACTCCCTCGATGTCTGGAGCAGAGAGGTCTGCGTTGATTTCATTAATGTGCTCTTGGTACATATCTTCAGGAACAGAGTATTCGTACAAGTTGTAAACCAAGTTTGAGCGGGGCAGGATCCTGTTTACCTGCCAAGGTAAGGGACAGGACTATTGGGACATATCCCACCACATGGCACCACTGCCAGGAGCCAAGCTCTGAGCCAGGCCAGCTCCTGGTGCTCTCTCCTAAGGAAATCAGTGGGTTATGCTCATGCATGTTACAAATTCCTGTAACAGAAAACTTGATTTCCAGGCAGGCTGGGATTAGCAGAGGGACTAGGCCTGAATGAGGGATATCCATGGGGTAGAAGAAGGAGGTGTTGCATGGCAGATGCTCATAACTCCTGCTTACAGGGTAGGTGAAGTGCCTTTCCTAAGCACAAGTAGCTGTTTCCCCTTCCAGAAGGGGCAGGTCCTCACCTTCCTGTAGGCTGTTCCCTCCTCAGGCTTTGGGATGCGCTGGTTGACATAGAAGACACGGGGGATGCTCAGCTTGATGCAGTGCAGGTCACTGCCTATCACTGCCCACAGCTGGAACAGGCCAGGCTGGCTGGTCTCAGCGATCTGCAGGACATGGGGCACAAGGTCAGCGTTAGCAGGAGATCCAATATGCCATCACTGCTTACATCTATACTGCAGAGGACTCTGGGGATCTACATGGTCAGCTTGTGGCTAAAAACAAAGCAGGGGACTTTGAGAGTCATCACTTTCAACTCTGGAGTCCCTGTGTCCTGCTACTGTTCCAGGGTACCATGAAGAAAACTCTGCTTCAGGCTGGCCAACCAACTCCAGGGTATGTCATCCAAGTCACTCTGAAGTCCTGGACCTGCAGCTCCGAGACCTTTCTGGAGGATGAAGTGGGTGACGGGCTGGGATTAGGTGGCTACACATTACAAAGGTTTGTAAAAACACCTGGATGACACCACTCTACCTCTTCATTTGTACATTTGTCTGCTTCTAGGCACCACTGGAATCCTGTGTCCAATGTTGGGCTGGCTCAACACAGGACATGGACATACTAAATAGAGTGAAGGGCCACAAGGAGGAAGAAGGGACTGGAGCATCTTTCATATCAGGAAAGGCTGGCAGAACTGGGACTGTTCATCCAAGAGCACCTAAAGCTCAAAGGGATCTCATCCACATATTTATATATATCCCCGAAGGGAAGTGCAGAAGACAGAACCTGACTCTTCCCAGTGGTGCCCAATGGCAGGACCAGACATCATGGGCACAAAGCAGAATGCATGACGGTCCCTCTGCATGTCAGAAACTTATTCCCTGCAAAGGTGAACTTGGTCCAGGTTGCCTATGGAAGGTGTGCACTCTCCATCCAGGATGTGGTCCTGGGACCCCAGCTCTGGGTGACCCTGACTGAGCAGGTTGTGGGTCCAGACGGACATGAAAGCTGCCCCAGCGTCAGCAGATGTTTTTGCCATTCTGTTACTGTGCAGTGCTGCACCCAGGCTGAACTAGAGCTGCTCCACCAGCAGATCTACCCACGCATCTGAAAGTCACCAAGAATGACTCTGTAGGCACCTGTTTCCATCCAGATGTGTGTGAGTCTGAGGCTCTGCAGCTCCTCTTGGGCTCCCCAGGGCCAACACTTACATGGGATAGGTCAATGGTCCTGAACTTCACCATTTGACCACAGAGTGTAAATGTGAGGCTTGTGCCCCAGGCTGCTCTGTGGCAGGTCCCCTCTGTGGTACCTGCACGACCTGCCAGGGCAAGTCCAGGATGCTGCGCGCTGTCCGGCGCAGGTAACTGCCCAGCCCTTTGGAGAGGGTATCGCGGACCACTCCTCCACCTGCCACCACCCCATCATCCTCCAGCCGCCGCCTCTTCCGCCGCTCCTGCCGCTGCCGAGCCTGCAGCTCCCACTTTTTCTGGTGGAAGCGCAACCAGACCAGACGCTCTTCCTGAGTGGGGTGACAGCAAGCATGAAATCAGCAAAGGCTTCCCAGCCCCACAACATCACACCATACAGCCTAGCCCTCCAGACCCCAGTTCCACACCATGTTCCGGTCCCAGCTGCAAAGCCACCACCCCCTTTTCTCTATCAGCGGTTGTTTTACTGTCTCCTGTTTATATTTCTCCTTGTATCCCAGAGCCATGTATGTACAGAATGTTTTGGGAAACCCACAGCTTGTTCCTGGGAGCACCGAAGCTGGTTGGATGGGTGAGTACAGTCCTGGGGCACCCCCTGCAAAATCTGCTTCACCTACCTTGGTGGTGCCAAGGGCTGGAGGTGGTCCCAGGATCTCTCGCCAGGACTGGGACAGCTCCAGGTCCTGGGACAGCTGTTGGCTTTCCTCTGCTGCAGGGATGCGCTTCCGCTTATTTGCAATGGGAACCAGTGGCTGAGGGATCTTGACAGCCCTAAAGTCCTCTATGTCACCCACCTGTGAGCTGGGTGTCCCCTCCACAGGCCGGCTGGCAAGAACCTGAGAGAGTAAGGAGAACAGGAGGATGGGGGCTGCAAGAGAAAAGCCCCACTGGCACTCCCAGCACTCCTCTCACCCTCTTTACCTGTTTCTTGCCTTCTGAAACAAAGAGCTCATTGATTTTTTTCTGTTTGTACACGTCATTCTTCTCCAGGAGTTTCTTGTGAAGCCAGTCTGGGTGTCGGACCCGTGGCACTGGGTTCTTTACCTGCAGAGTAGGTCCAAATCACACTGAGTCCCCCCACAAATCCTTTCTCCTGTCTACTCCCCCCACTGCCCCTTACCTGCTGCAGGGCTGCAGGAATGGTGATGATTTTCTGGATGGTGCTGCCTAGTCTCTCAATGTAGTAGTCCCAGTCCAGGATCTGGGAAGAGGGTAGAGCTTGGGCAGTGAAGAAAGCCAAGCAGAAGGGCCCCCAGACACAGGATCAAACATGCCAGTGGCAACCCCAGCCCAGCCCCCTGCTTTGTAAGCACAGGAAGCCACTGCCCAGATTGTGTCTCCAAAAGGACAAGCCCCTGTCCCAGATGCAGGGTCACCTGCAGGGATGCCTCACTCACCGCACGGATGTTGAAGTCCTGCAGTGAGGGGCTCTTCAGCCATTTCCGGAGGTAGTGTTTGCGCACACTGGGCTCGGCTTGGAAGATGGCAAGGGGGATGGCCCTGGGGAAGGCAGGGAATCAATGTCCTAGCGCATCAAAACCTACTCTCCCAGCCTGTGGAGATCCTCCAGCCTTCCCCTAAACTCCTGTGAGCCCACTGGGCTGTATGGTGCTACCCACTGCCCTGCTCATGGCCTGTGCCAGATTCAGGTGATCACCTGGCCATGTATTCCAGCTCCCTCCCTTCCTGCTATCTGCCCATCCCCTCTTGGTTTCTCCCACACTGCCAGAAGCCCTGGTCCCTCCAGATGGGGTTACCTCTCGGTGACCGGAGACCCTTCTGGTTTCTTGGAAATGATGAAGCGACAGCTCAGCCCTGCATCCTTCACCATCTGGTCCCCCAAAAACTCTGCCAGGCGCTTGGCAGTGCTGATGGAGGTGGACTTCTGCTCCCCGTAGTCCTCCAGTTTGCGTGACATGGACCGGTTCTCTGAGATGAGCTCAAACAGCTCTGAATCAGGCATGTTTGCAGCCTGGAAGACAGGGAAAAGCCCAAAGACAGCAAGAACTAATGATCAAACTTTGCTGCTGTCAGGAACAGGGAGCACCACATACAGCTGATGGTCTCTTTACAGGAAGCCCGGGAATTGCTTCCTGGTGCAGCTGCTAGTGGGATCTATAGAAAAGAGGGCATGGAGAAGGGCTGGCTGTGCATGAAAGGGAGCAAATAGGTCCCCTCTCTCTCTCTTCTTTTTCTCCTCTCTTTCTCTTCCACTTTCTTTGTTTCATTGTTTGCCTCAGCTCTGGACCATTCATGTGGCATGACCAAAGCTAGACCAAGACAGATGTAAGGACTGGTGATATCCCTTGTTTTCTTCCCTTGCTTTGCCCGAGTATGAAGTATTCTACTTCATACTTTGTATTGAACCCTGTTGTAGGAGTGGGGAGCATGTGTAAAGGTGTGTTGTGGCTTGTTAGCCAGGACCTTTGAATAGTGTTGTTCTGCCTCCTGTGCCAGCACCTTTGTGTGATGGTGTGTTGCAGCTTGTTAGCCAGTTCCCTTGAATATTGGTGGTCTATTACAGCTTGTGAGCCAGTGCCTTTTGAGGAGCTTGTGGTGGGAGTTGAGAACTTACTGAAGTGTTCTGTACAAAATTAAGGGCTTGTTTGCTTCCACTCTTGTGGAAGTCTATTTTAAGGATTGGCTTGTTGACTAACACCTTTTGAGTTTAAGCAGTGGGCTGGTTGCTGAAGTTACAGCAACTGTACAATAAAACATAAGAGTTCCTGACACATGACCAGTGTCTTCGTTCAACCTGATGAGAATTTATGATGAACATCATGCCCCTGGACCAACAGATCATGACAAGGACCCAGTTAGACTCTTGTTCCCTCCCACCCCTTTGTCTCATAGAATCACAGAATCATTCTCACAGAATCATGGAAAACCTAGTATCACCAAGTCAAACCATTCCCCCAGCAGTGCCAAAGCCACCACTGACCCATGTACCCAAGCGTCACGTCCACACAGCTTTTAAATTCCTCCAGGGATAGGGACTCCACCGCTGCTGTGGACAGTCTGTGCCAGAGCTGGACAATCCTTTTTGAGATGAAATTTTCTCTATTACTCAACCTAAACCTCCCTTGCTGCAATTTGAGGCCGTTTCCTCTAATCCTGTCACTTGTTCCCTGGGAGAAGTGCCCAACTCTCACCTGCTTCCACCCTACTCTCAGGGAGTTGTAGAATAAGAATGTCCCCCTGAACCTCCTTTTCTCCAGGCTGAGCCCCCACAGCTGCTCCTCATCAGACTTGCACTCCAGCCACTTTCCCAGCTCTTTTCCCTTCTCTGGACATGCTGCAGCCCCTCAACGTCTTTCTAATCATGAGATGACAAAAACTGATCCCAGGTTTCAAAGTGCCTCACTGGTGTCCAACACAGGGGAATGGTCACTGCCCTGGTCCTGTTGGCCATGCTATGGCTAGTACAGGCCAGGTGCCATTGCCTTTCTTGTCTACCTGGGCATGTGTTTAGTCACTGTTGATCAGCCCCCCCAGATCTTGTCCTGTCAGGCGCCTTTCCAGACCCTCTGTTCCCAGCCTGGAGCATTCCATGGTGTTGTTCTGACCCCTGTGCACTTGACCTTGCTGAACCTCACACCACTGGCCGTGGCCCATGGATCCAGCCTGTCCAGTTTCCTCTGCAGGGCTTCCTGCCTTACAGTAGATCCACACTCCCACACAGCTGAGTGACATCTGTGAACTGACTGAAAAAGAGGTGCAGGGGACCCCTGACTCTGCAAGCAAAGTCCACCCTCCCACAGTGCCCGACGAGCTCAAATACTTCTTCCCAGGCTCCACCTTAGAGTGCAGATTTGCTGAGCTGTGCCTACCTTGCTGTAGAGCACATCCAGCCAGTAATCGGCCACCTTGGCCACGGAAGCGTAGACCTCCTCCAGGGTGCTGCCTTTTAGAAAGGCTTCAAACACAGATGACTGGAATATCTTCACCAGCTGCAGTTCTCCCCGGCGTTTCACCTCAAACCCCTTCAGCTCAGCCAGGGACCCGTCCTCATTGAACACGGCATACCTAGGATAGAGAGTGAATAAACCTGGCCTACACCAATGAACATGTGCCCCAGGGTGCCACTGGTGTCCCACCTGTCAGGGTGCTTCTCCCCATGCCTTTGTGCCACCATCCAGCACGTTCAAAGGAGCCCCAGCAGCACCTGGATAATCTCAAGTATCTACAGCTTCTCTAGCAACTATTTTACCTTGGTCTGGAAAAGGACATCAGCTCTTGCTCCAGCTCATCCACACTGACTCATCAAACCACAGGGGAAGGGATCTTAAAGATTACCTAGTCCCATGACCCTGCCATGGGCAGGGACACCTTCCACTAGACCAGGTTGTTCTAAGCACTGTCCACTCTGGCCTGGAACCCTGTAGGGCAGTGACAGGTTTTCTGGGCAACCTGTGTCAGGGTCTCACCACCCTCACAGCTAAGAATTCCTCCCCAATATCTCATCTAATCCTGCCCTCTGGCAGTAGGAAGACATTCCCCCTTGTCCTGTCCCTCCCAGCCCTTGTCCAGAGTCCTCCTCCAGCTCTCTTGGAGCCCCTTTAGGCCCTGGCAGGGGCTCTGAGCTCTCCCTGAAGCCTTCTCTTCTCCAGGTGAACACCCCAGCTCTCCCAGCCTGGCTCCACAGCAGAGGGGCTCCAGTCCTTGGAGCATCTCCATGGCCTCCTCTGGACTGAATCCAGCAGCTCCATGTTTTTTTGTGCTGAGCACACCAAACATTGATGCAGCACTGAGGGTGAGGAGTGACCCTAATTGGTGGAGGATGACCTTAACTGCATGTAACTAAGGGTGGGAGATGAGAGCCCAAGTGGGGAAATGAAGATATTAGGAAGAGATTTAGAAAGAAGGAAACTCTCAACTCCAATGCTGGCAGAGGGGTCAAGAGGAAACTGAATGCAGCCATGACACACTTAAGGGAACATTCCTCCCTCTTGCCTTTTCTCTTGCATTGTTTTGCTTTTCACAGCCCTGGAAATTATCTGTATGTCACAAAAAAATCCCAAACCAACACTGTGAGAGTGATCAGTGAGGAGAGGGGATACTCAAACCTGCTTGGCCGGCCCTTCTCCCACCTGCCCACATTCCCATCAGCACAGCCTTTTCTTCCTCAACCGACCATGATGCCTGCAGCCACTTCTAGGCTGTTGTGCTTCAAGAGTGACCAGGAAATAAATGCCCTAAGATCCCTAAACTATAGGAATCCAGAGGCCCTGAGGGGAGTCCTACAAGCACAGCCCACTGAGAGTTGAGCAACACTTTGACTTCTGCAGAAGTGTCTGAATGCCTGGAGAAGGGCACCGGCAGGGAATGGTGTGTGCTGAACCTTTTCCTGTCAGGGATTAACCACAAAAAAGTCCAGAATTGTGAGAACAGAGGGTGCTGGGGACAGCAACAGCATGTTTTGGAGTCAGACTCAGGTCTGTGGGCTGCCACCCAAAATAATGAATACTACTGCTCTAGCTCACATTCTTGGTTAGGAGGTGGTCATTGAGAAATCAGTCAAGTTTGGGTACAACTACCGCATAATGTGACAGTAATGGCAGAACCAATCCTACTTACAGATGGAGAGGAAAGGGGAAACACATAGGAGAAGTGTTACTGGAAATCTGTGAACTCTTGAGAAATAGGAAGGCAGGGACTGCTGAGTTTAAACAGATTAGATTGAATACAAGGAGTATTAGAAATCCTCAAAAGTAAAGTCAATGTTGTCCTGCACACCTCAGAGCCAAAGAGGGAGATGTCTGGACACTAGGCTGAAGAAATGTCATTTTGCTGTTATTTGACAAAATTTACTGCTGTAGTAGCTGGATTCAAAGATGATCTGATGTAAGGAACTTGTCATTTAAAGCCAGTGAATCAAATGCTGCTGGCTCTGGAGGCAAGGACCAACATACTCCACATGGACAAAGGCAATGAGATCCTTAGTCTGTTAACTCAGTGAAAGAGACAGTATTTCAAGCTTTGAAATCTCACCTTTTCTTCAGCTTCTTGCCCTCCTCTTTGGAGGCTGGAAGGATCATGGCCAAGTATGGACCATCCACTTCAAAAAAGATGCTGTTCTCTGAGCGTGTGATGTAGGTGAGTGAGGCTGGATCCTGAAGTTCCTGGTACTGGTGGTTTGTGAAGCCTTCCTGTGGCACAGTCCCAGGAGAACAGTTTCAATTCACAGCTGTCTGGTCACACCAGGGGATGCCCCTGGGACACACCCTGCCCCAAAGGGACACCTGGGCACCCCTCTGGGAGCTACAGCACAATTTAGGACTCAAAAGTCAAAAAACGTGTCCTGCCTGTTGAGAAGAAAAAGGCTTTGGACCCTAAAATTATATTTTCTTGTCTTACAGAGCCTGGAGTGAGCAGAGGATAAGTTTAGACCTTGAGCTGGACTCCCTACCTGCACAGGTAAGCATGTGAGGCCTAACCTGGCCTCTTACAGACCCCCTTCTCTGATGGGGGATATTGAGCCTCTTTCTCCACTCGTGCTCTCCAGGGCCATCACCCCCGACATCTCACCCACTACACAGGGAGTGGAGACGGTAGAGGGGCTCTACCTACTCATCAGCTCTCCATCTCCTTTTCCCAGGCCACAGAGCTGGCCTGGACAGGTGCCAGACTCACCTTCACCAGGATGTTCAGCATGGCACCTGGGTAAGAGATGGTCACTTTTGGCTTTTTAATATTGGTTGACTTGATGATGAAGTTCTCTGGGAAGCTGTTGGGAAGTACACACCAAATCCCATCAGTATCGAGTTCTAGAGGTCTCCTAAGGAAGGAAGGAAGGAAGGAAGGCCACTGTCAGGAGCAGAGTGGATGAGAGGTGAGGATCAGCTCTGTGTCCCCCACGAAGACAGCAGCAGCCTGTTGCATACACTCTGTTCCCTTCTGCAAAGCAAACCCTCAAATACAACAGCAGTGTCAGGAATCTGAATGCTCATAGAATCAGAGAATCACAGAGCACTTGAAGTTGGAAGGGACCTTAAAGCTCATCTCATTACACCAACTCCTTGTCATTGGCAGGGACAACCTCCCCTAGACCAGGTTACTACAAGCCCTGTCCAACTTGGCCTTGAAAGACTTCAAGGAATCCCGGGGCAGCCACAGCTTCTCTGGGCAACTTGTGCAGAGAAGAATTTCTTCCCAATATTCCATCTAACCCTGCCCTCTGGCTGTGGGAAGGTATCTCCCCTTGCCCACCACTCCTGGCTGCTGCCCAAAATCTGTCTCCACCTTTCCTGGAGTCTCTAAGCGCTTAAAGGGGCTCTAAGGTCTCCCTGGAGCCTTCTCTTCTCCAGGACGAAAATTCCCAGCTTTCTCAGCCCTTCTTCTTCATAGGAAATGTATTTCATTCCTCTGAAAACCTGACTGTTTAACATGCTCCCACATCTGTCCTAGATACAGACAGACCTTCTTCATCTCAGAACACACTCACCCGATCTGCTCAATCAGCTCTCTGGCCTGGGTGATGATATTTGCCCCTGTGAAGCAGACAATGCCAGCCATTTCCATGGAGTACCAGCGAGCTCTGTGAGCAGAGGAGACACAGTTAAAAGCATGACATGCTCCCTCCAAAACCCAGCTATGGAAGGGCAGGAGGATCTCCGTGAAGAAGGGAAATCAAGGTTCCTCCAGGTTGAAGGAAACACAACACTGGGCCTTGGAACATTGTTATCCTATGAAATTCTCTACTTATGATGCTCCAGAAAAGCTGAAAACCCACTAACACACCAAGATTCCCATCATTTAATGTCCGGTAAGAGTTACCAGGATAAGGAATAATGGGTGGAAGGAAGAGTGTTACAGGCAGGAGCTATTCTCATCTTGGTGCTTCAGGAAGCGACTACCTCGCCAGGACAATCCTGGTTTCCATGGGTCCTCTCTAGAGGATCCTGGATGGCCCAGGGGAGACTTACCCTTTCCGCATGACGTATCCGTAGAAGGAGTTAAGGATACACTTGTGGGCGAGTTGAAGGGAGTCATAGAGGATCTCCATGTTCTTGCAGCGTTTCACTTCAGAGGCATCTCCTGTCTCCAGTGCTGCAGACAGCTTCTTCTTCCACACCTGCATGCCAATTCCACATATCACTACTGGTGGCACCAAACTGGTTTACACTCAGTCCTGGTATAGCATTGCAGCTCTACAGCAATAGCTTTGCCACAGATCAACGTCATGAGTCAAATATCTCATTTTCTTTTGCAGCATAGGAGGGGTTGGCCAGAGGCACTTTGTCACTTGTCAGAAGAGACTTGCGGCTCCCATCATTGACTGGAATTCAACCAGCACCAGCTGTGCTGCACCGTATGTGTGCAGGGAAGAACTCAGTACATTGCCTGCTGCAATCCAAGATGCCCAGATAACAGCAGAACCACCAGTGTAGGAAAAGCCTCTCTTGTCAGCCCAGGGAATCATGGCAGAAGAGGCAGCTGGGAGGAACTGCAAAGCAACAGGCCCTATAATTAACTCTGACAACTGTAGAGCCCCAGGGCCTCCTAGAATAGTTTGGGTTGTAAGGGACCTTAAAGCTCATCTCATCCCAACCCCTGCCTTGGGCAGGAACACCTTTTACTAGACCAGCTTGCTTTAAGTCCCATCCAACCCAACAGGCCGTGGGCACTTTGAGGGATGGGGCAGCCACAGTTTCTCTGGTCACCCTGTGCCAGCACCTTACCTCCCTCACACGGAAGAATTTCTTCCCAGTATCTAATACAACCCTGCTCTCTTATCAGTGGGAAGCCAACAGAGTAATTCTTTGAGATTTTCAACAAGACACAAGAGGTCCCCAGGCTTGGCAAGACAATTTGACCAGCACCCAAGCTTGGTACCTTGTGCAGCCCTTTGAACTCGTATCGGCGGTCCCGGAATGCTCGCACCGTGTCCACATAGAAAGAGTTTTCTCGTTGGCAGATGGTGGTGACTCGCTCCTCCACCTTGGTGACATGGATCTTCTTGTACGCCTTGCGGCAGTAATCTGGTCAAGGGAGGAGGCAGAGGGAGGTTCCCAGGGATGGGTGCCCTGCTACAGAGGGCTGAGCATAGTTGGGATAGGGAGGCAGTTAAGCATAAGGCATGGGTGAGTGGGGGACAGTCCTACTGCAAAGGGAGAGGAAGATCCCAGTATGGAAAGATGCAGCACCCCTTTACAGAGGTGGAGGGCAAAGGGGAAAACAAACTAATCATATGGCCCACCTACAAACCCAGGCTCTGTCCCCAGCCGGCTGGGTGGTTCTGCTGGATAGCATCCCTCCAGGTGATAGGATAATATGATGTTTCTCTTTCATTAACTGGATTTATTCAGCAGCCTTACAAAAAATGGAGCCATTCATATTTCAGCTCAAATGCATGGCTCTCCAAGACAAAGGGAAACACTGACAGAGGTACCAGGGCCTGTCTCCTCTTAGGAAGTACACATGAGTCTGCTGGGATCCTGGAGAAGTTCTGAGATCAGCCTGAGCTAACCCCACAGCCCTAGAAGGGGTCACTACTGCTGAACACTGCTCACAGTCCAGGTTGCAAAACACTGCCAGGATCATGACCTTGATTCGCTTTTTTACCTGCCAGGCGCTTTTTCTCATACTTGGCTTGTTCTTCTCGGGAGAGCTCATGGAAGGCACGGGGTGGTCCGTCAGGGAACAAGGGAGGGAACTTCTCTGACTCCAGCTGCTGCTGGATGCGGTGGTACTCACTGCGGCTGGCAGGCACTGCAGAGTAGGGCAGTGATCAGTCTCTCAGGGGAGAAGCAGGAATTTGGCTCCATCTCTGTGGGCTGGACTACATGGTCCTTCCTGTACTTACTGAACTCTCCTCTCCACTGCCACGTCATTTGGCGCTGACAGTTGGCACCCGGCTTGTTGAAGTCACAGGCAGCACATGTGGCCTCATCCACCATGGCTGAGGGCTGGATGCAGTAACAGACACACAGGTGTTAGAGGAGACAAGTCCCCAAATGACAACTCATGCTAGAACAGGTGCTGAGTGGCAGGAGAGCACAGGTGTGAACATCAGAGATGGTATTCAGTGAGTTTCCCTTTCCAGAGTCTTTCAGGAGCACAAGCCCCTCAAAACAACAGCTGGGTTTTTGGGAAGAGTTCTAGCTAAAACTGTAGCTGAATCTCTGAAGACCTGGCCATCCAGAGAAGGGAAACAGAGCTGGGGAAGGGGCTGGAGCACAAGTCTTATGAGGAGCAGCTGAGGAAGCTGGGGGGTTCAGCCTGAAGAAAAGTAGGCTCAGGGAGGACATTCTTGTTCCCACAACTCCCTGACAGGAGGGTGGAGCCACGTGGGGGTCAGGCTCTGCTCCCAGGGAAAATGTGAGGAAACAGCCTCAAGTTGTGCCAGATGTTTATGTTGGATATTCGGGAAAAATCTTTCACAGAAAGGGTGATCAGACACTGGCACAGGCTGCCCAGAGTGGCATTCTCCTGAAAGTATTTAAAAGCCATGTAAATGTGCTACTTGGGGACATGGGTTAGTGGTGGCTTTGGCAATGCTGGCAGAGTGGTTGGACTCAATGGTCTTAGAGGGCTTTTCCAACCAAAATAATTCCGTGATTTCACAATTCCATGGCAGCTTGACCAAATTTCACACCCAGCCTTATCTGCTTCTCCTGCCCTGTGCAGAAAGTTCAGCCCTTGCTTTTAAGGGGATCCAGAAGGTCCATCAAAGTCATCTGGAAGTCACATTAGGAGAGACAAGATTGATGTTACCCACCTGCAACCTGTTGGTCAGAATGATGTTGGGGTACATGGCCCCCACATCCAGATGATAGATAAGGGGACACTCAATTCTGTTGGGAACATCCTTCAGGGAATTCAGTTTGGCCTTGATTTCATCACAAACCTGTGGTAAGATAAAAAGAAATTAAACTAGGGCAGGAAGGAATTAATGAGTCAAATACTTGTTGAATTTAGTTCTTCTTCACAGGGACACACTGCCACAGGCTCTGGGGATGGATCTAAAGGACCCAAAGAGCAGATCAGGGACTCCTTGACCACTGATGCTTTAGGTTTTGATTTGGACCTCCAGCGTAAGCTTTTCTGTAGGGATACCTGGAAAGTGGGAGCAGCTGCTTTGTAAATATGACTTGATTGAGGACCTTTTCAGTGTAAATGGGTTAATGGAGACAACAGCAAAGACCAGAGATCCCCAGTCTAGTGCTGCCCTCCAAGAAACTCTACACTTGGATTTGGAGAGGAGCAATGTGCACTTTTGTAGCTGATAAGAAGTGGGGAACAAGAGTATTAGGGATATCTGAGGAGTCAGCCTCCTCCCTAAATTCCTTTCCAGCTCTCTGAGATCTTTGCTCCTGTGAAGGGAAAAGCAGGAGCTGCATTCCCCAGATGGGGCAGAGACCCTGATCCCCAGGCTGGGCTGCTAAGTCTCTCTTTGTAGAGCATAAACCAAACCCAAACAAGCATTTTAGAGCTGCAGTCCCAGTTTCCTGCCCAGCTCAGCTGTGCTGCAGGTGCTGTACCTCCTGGAAGTTGGTGACCTGATCCAAGGGCAGACCTTCCTCTTTCTCAATGGCGTGCTGCAGGGTCTTCTCCACGTGCTGCACCAGGAAGTCGAAGGCAGCAGGATTCTACAGGGACATGGAGATGGCAGTGAGGCCATAGGCAGCTGTTCCTGGCTACAGGCTGGCAGCTTTTGCCCTGCACCCCTGTCCCTGCTTGGCCTGGGGACCTCTAAGCTGTAAAGGACATGTTGAGGCACTAAGGGAGGTGATGGAGGTAGCAGAAACCCTCAGGAAGTAAAAAACCCTCAGGAAGGGTTCAGAAGAAGCTCCATTTGGGAGAGAGGACAGGACCGCAAGTGACAGAGGCATAACTTCCAAGAACCACTGGCTGAAAAACAAACCCCAAACCCTACTTCACCACCATTCCCTGCTGTCAACAAGCTCTGCATTGCTTGCTCTCCCACTGAAGCACAGATGGCCACTTAGAGATCTCCCATCCCGTCCCAGCCCAGCTTCAGGTAGGAAGGTTGCCAATCATTGGAACAGGCTGTTAAGGTCAGTGGTGATAATCACCATCCTTGGAGGTGTTCAGAAGACAGGCAGATGTAGCACTTGGGGACAGTGGTGTCCTTGGCAATGCTGGGTTAACAGTTGGATTTGGCAGCATTAAAGGGCTTTTCCAACCTTACTGCTTTCTGTGATGCTAGGTGCTGCCCTAGAAGCCCAGCAGGCCAACAACAGTGGAAATGCTATCCCTCCCCACCACACCGATCCACAAGGACAGAGACTGGCTGCTGGCCCATTACCATTTTGAAGCGGCAGGGAATGTCACTGCGGAAGACCCCAGATTCCAGTGCTTCCACATGGCCTCCCACATAGGTCTCTGAGTCCAGCACATGTCCATCTTCTGTAAGTTTGTTGAATTCTTGCTCCTGCTTGTTGGGGAAGATGATGTTGGCATGGTAGGCCTGAACCATCAGCAGTGCCTCGCACAGTGTCCCAGATCCTTTTCTTAACACCTGCACACGAGAAACAAAATCTGGTTTCAAATTCAAAAGTAGTAGATTTAAATATCATGAGGAAATTCTTCCCCGTGAGGGTGGTGAGGCACTGGACTGACACAGGTTTCCCAGAGAAGCTGTGGCTGCCCCATTCCTGGAAGTGTTCCAGGCCAGGTTGGACAGGACTTGTAGCAATCTGGTCTAGTGGAAGGTGCCCCTGCCCTTGACAGGAAAGTGGATGAGATTATCTTCAAGATCCCTTCCAACCCAAACCAGTCTGTGATTCTGCAGAAGTGCTGTCCCAGCACTGGCAAGACTGGACTGTCAAACAAGCTGGACAGCTTCATGTGTTGTCACCACATTTGCAACCCCACTCCATCAAGTGCCTTTGTCAGCTCAACCAGGTGGGAACAGACTAGCATCTTCTACATGCTTAGCACTGACAGCTTCCTCATCATCCTTCCTACAGCTGACAACAACCATCAAGAGACCCAACTTTGCATGGCCACAACTGCAAGTGAACTTGGCTGAGCATGGAGCATCAGCCACACTTTCTTGCTCCAGCCCTGCACTGCCAAATCTCAGGTGTCTTCTTATAGAAACCTGTCTCCAAACACCCTACGGTTGTAGGAGAAAGGTATAGCCTCTAAATCCACCCTCCCTTCCTCCCTGCCACACATGCAGATTGTCTAGGCAGGGGGAACCAGATCTGTTGGCCAGAGCATCCCTGCAGCGTGGGAATCATGGCACTTCACCCAGCAAAGAGATCATCATTTTGGGAAAGCACTCACCTCATCAGGCTCCATGGGAATGATGGTGCACAAGGCAAAAATGAAGGGATGCACATACTTCATATACATGTAGTAAGTAGCAACAGCATCAGACACTGAGTAGGTGGCCAGGGTCTGTCAAGGAACAAGAGAAGCAAATTAATCCCAATCCCATGTGACAGAGTGGCTCAATGACAATGATCTTTCATTGATTCCTGCTGGACATTCTTCTATCAGCAGGAAGAAGGAAAAGATGTATTTCTCCATATCCTAGGTTGTAAAGAATAATGTATTTTCTTCCAAGGCCATCCTACTTCAGCTCTAATCAAACAGCCACATGTCAGCCCTAACTGAGAAGGAACAGGGAAGATGAGCTGAAGGCACAAAATCTGCCCAGTTTGAGTCTCAGGAAGCTGCTTACAGGGCTCAGCAGAACCTCCTGCCTGTGACACCTGGAGCACTAGCCCTTTCCTGTATCCCCAGCAGGTCTCAGTTTTTCATGGTGTTTCTGATTTTAGTGGTGCTTTTCACCCCACACTGATGCAAATAAATACAGAGAATCCACAGTGGCCAGGGCCAGAACCACTTCAGGGGAATCCTGTTCCTTCTCCCTGTGAGCTCTAAGGCATTGGAAGTCTGGGGAGACAGATTCAGTTAATTTCTCAAAATCCGCTCTAACTTACAGATTCAGTCATAGTGCAGCTGCTCTAGGCTTGTTTTCCCATAGAACACAGGGAGGGAATACCTGAGGCTCCTCCGTGGCCATCCGGCACATCTCCTCAGGATCCAGTTCCACTGGATCGTAACCCAGTTTTGCTTTAGCTGCTGCTTTCAGGTTGTGACTTCCCACTGGGAGGTAACTGTCTCTCTTCACCCACCTGGACAGAACCAGGAAAACATCAGTTTGTGCAGAGAAACCAGGCCTGACCTCCAAAACAGGGTCAAGATTTTGAAGGTGACCTCGGCTATCATGGGGATCTCTCATCAAGGGTAGCCCAGCATCCAAGAACAGTGGGGTTCAAGGCTGTCCAACTTTAGCTAGCCCAACCAGAACAACCCCCACTGTCCATCTCACCACTACTGCTCATAATTTCCACCTTCCAGCTCCCTCAGTGGCTTTAAGATAAATATTTCACCTCTGAAGAAGACCACTGAAGAAGACTGCAAGAACTGCCAGGACATCCAGCTGTGCTCCAGAGCCCAGACTGCTCCAGGGGAAAAATCCCACATAAACCCCTAAAAGTTCTGTCTCTCCCATTGTCTTTTCCTCTTCCCTCTATGCAACCAGGCTGGTAGGTGAGGCCATGGACCCTTTCCCTGCTCCAATGGCCAGATCTTAACCCACTCCCTCTCCCTTTCTCTGTTCTCCCAAATCAGCGATCAAACACCCAAGGCTGCAGGGCAAGAGCAGCCTGGGATCCCTTCAGGGGAAGACTTGGCAGCTCCTCTAGGATGCAGCATGCCAAAGGGAAGAAGACAACACAGGAATGGATTATCACACAGCTGAAAAAGGTGACCCACAAAGCTTCCAACAGACAGAACATGCGAACAGTATTGAAATACAACCATAGGTATTTTATCTGAACTGAAGAGATAAAGACACAGCTGTGTGGTAGAGGGGCAGCATTCGGTACCTCAGACAGTCCATGTGGATGCACTGGGATGCTTTGTACTCTCCCTGGCTATCCTTCTGAAATCCAATTTCCTGATACATATTAATTCCATGAGCTGCTGCTCTTGCTTCCACAAAGGGCCTGGGGAAAGAGGCAGCATGAAGAGAAGGAGCAGAACAGCCATTTTCCTGCATCTCCAACAATGGTTCCACAACCACTTTGTTACAAACTGCCTAAAGAATTTTTCTTGTGATTTATCTGTGTATCTGGTCACAGGGACAACTACCTGCAGGACAAGTAGACTCATCATTTCTGGAAGTGTTCAAGGCCAGGTGGGGCTTAAAATAACCTGGTCTAGTGGAAGGTGTCTCTGGTCATGGCAGCAGGGTTGGAACAAGATGATTTTTAAGGTCTTTTCCAACCCAAACCATTTTATGGTTCAAGAGGCAAACCTGCTTGCTTGTATCCCACATCTGGAGGTGGATGTGTGTGGTCCCTCTCCTCCTGCTTCCCCAGGCTCATTTGCGCACCTCTTTCAATATCCTCCAGGTCTCTTCTGACCCTCTCTCTGCTCTCCCATGACTGAGCTCATCCATATGCTGACACTTTCACATTGCCATGGGTTTAAAAGCAGCTCAGGCAAGTGGATGGGACTCTTCAGAAAGTCCTACTACCAACCCAATGACTACAGAATTTGGTGAGGTATGGGACATGGCAGCTCCACATGTGGCCGTATGGCCTCCCCACACTGTCTGAGCTATGGAAGGATGTTGAAGATGGAACCTGACCTTGCCCTCAAGCTCAGGTGACACACTGACAGTTTAGTCATCATCCCTGATCTTACCAGTCAAAGAAGTCTCCGTTGTATGTGACAATGATGGTGGGTTTGGTCTCCTGGACATGTTCAAACCATCTCTGGATTAAATGAGCCTGGGATGAAACAGGAAAGACATGTATTTTAAGGAACTTCATCTCCTCCACAGAGAGGTGGTGGATACCACACAGTTTGTTCCACCCTTCCTCTTTCCTCTGCACCTATCCCAAACCTGATCTCTCTTGCCCTTATTCCCAAGAAACAAAAGCACAAGCAGCCCTACTGGACTTACTGTGTTCCTCAGGGAGGCAATCTGCCAGGGAATGAGCTCTCCGGTCAAGAAAAGCTCCAGGCAGGTAAAACTCTGCAGAGCAGAACTGACTTACCTCATCTGGTTCATTAAAGACACAAAATGGACCCTCATACTCCGGCTTGGGAGTAAACTCAAAGTCTTCAATGTTCTCTGAGACAATCTCCCTGTTTGTGATCAGGTAGCCCTGAGGAGATGACAAGGAGGCAGTGAGGAGGACTGGGGTCAAAGACAACTCAAAAATGCTGTCCAAACAATGGGATGAAAGCCAAAACTTCTGTCAAGGGAGAACATCATTTTGTGAGTCATCCATTGAAGCATCATTGACCATCAGGAAAGAGGCCATGGAGAGACAACATGGGACACCAGTGCTGTCTCTCTCCTTCAGAGAAGCACCAGCAACCTGGGCTGTGTTCCACTAAACTCGGTACCCTGTACATCACCCAGACTTTCATGCCATTTCCACAGCCATAAATCATGCAGCTGGCAGCATGGCAAGCTTGGAGACAGCGGGATTGGAGGGGAATGCTGGGCTGCTTCCTGGCTTTGCTGCCCAAGCCTAAAGGAAACCAGCCTGGTAACCTTACCTGCCCATCAATCATGTAGGAGATCATCATGATCTGGTCTGTGTCTGCATCAGGAAACTTCAAAGGGAGTTTGGTTGTTTCAATATCAAAGGCAAGAACAACAGGATCCTGGGCAGGACCAAAACCATTAGAAAAGATTGCAGAGCTGACTGAAAGGGTGGTTCCTATAAAACTCAGCGTTGGTCCAGTAAGTGAACCAGAAAATCCCCGTTAATCATTTTAGTGCTTTATCAACCCAAAAATCACTACCCAAGCCCAGCGTTCCCCCTGCCACCACGGTTTTACACTGACAGCGCGTCAGACACCAGTTTGCTGTGGCAGACACATGCAGAGGACACCTGCCCAGTGCTCACCGGCCGCTCCACAAGGTCATCTCGGCGGGTGATTTCAGGGGGGTAGGTGTTGCCCCGGTACCGCACATTGTACCAGTGAGCCTGTGGAGAGATAAGGGTGGGCAGTGCCTTATGGGAGGGTCACATCTCTGTGTCACTCTGTCCAGCTGCTGGGGATGGAACTGTGGCAAACAGGCAGCACAGAAGAAAGGCTCGAACTACGGCCATGCATTAATCAGGTAGCTTTTCTGTGTGCCATTAACTAAGGAGAAGCCCAGCAGAACAGAACTGAGCTCTAGACATAAACTCATTGTCACCAATACTTCTGTAAAGGTGTTGGAGAGAAAAAACTTTTCTGCGCTTCAGGAGTGTGACTGGGAAAGCAAAGCTCACCACATGGATCTTCAGGTCAATGGAAAGGCGAATGTGGTAGGGCACGTCATACTCCCGCATGTCCACAATGTTGTCCATCTGGTTAGCAATTTTTTTGGAGGCTCCTTCCTCATCTGTGCTTAGACTGCCCCCACTCAGAGCACTGCAAGAGCAGAGGGAAGCAGCTGCCTTACCCAAGTGTCACACACAATCACTAGGTCGGAAGAGACCTTTAAGAT
>WAAG01064707.1:0-24864 GCA_013390105.1 Tichodroma muraria | reverse complement strand
GTTCAACACAGCTGAGTGCGAGGTGCTGCACCTTTTTCTGAGCAATCTGAAACACAAGTACAGGCTGGGCAGGAATTGGATTGAAAGCAACCCTGAGGAGGAAGACTTGGGAGTGTTGGTGGATGAGAAACTCAACATGACCCCACAGTATGTGCTGGCAGCCCAGAAAGCCAACTGCATTTTAGGACTACAACCTCATGTAAATTTAGTTTATTTTGCATATTGAAAAAAATGGGGATAACGAGATATTTTGGTTTCTGTATATTTTAATCCTTTTATAGAGATTTTGATGTCTGCGAAGACAGCAATAATTGTATATGTATTTGTTTTGGTGCAGATGGTTTTAAAATCTGTAGATGTCATTTTTAATCAAAGAATAAATAAATTTTAGGGTGTCCCATGAGATGAAGCCATTTTTTCTTGCCAACATCTACTTTTCTTGCAATAGCCAAATTATTCTCTCTCTCTTTTTCTCCCAGTAGCACATAAATTCTACCACTATGTTGTTGCTTCTCTTTCATCTTTGGCTTCTCAGTCAGTCTACAGGAGCCACTGAAAGCCTGCATTGCCTTCATGCCTCACTGCCTGCATCCTGCTCTGAATATGAATGCATGTGTCCGTGTGCACTCTGTCTCCCCGGCTACAGAGGAGTCTCAACTCCTTAGGGAGCCCTTTCCTCATGAAAGTGTGTGCATGCAATGCCTTCCAGCAACACACCTTTCTTTGGATGGAGCCAGATCCCTCTGTGTGCAGATCCTACATTTTTAGGGACTGTGGGTATTCTTCACTGAGGTTAATCAGACTTTTGGAGTGGCCTTCAGATATTCTTGAGATGTTAAGATTTGTTTATTGGGAAATTTGGTGGCAGTGTTGCTGTCTAATCTGTCAGGTTCTTTGGCTGACTGGTACACACAGAAAGCACCTGTGACTATTTGGCTGAAGCACATGTGACTATGATTTACCTTTTCTCTTTGGGTGAAGGCCAAGCCTATGTACTGCTGTTCTTCAATTTTGTTTTTAATAAAAAAATCACCTTCTGAGACTGACTTATTTGGTCAGGGAAATAATAAAATATACCTCATGTATTTAATCATTAAAATATTACCATTGCTGTTAAATTTCCAGAAATTGAAATGCAGATATTTTGAAAGCTATGCTTTAACTGCTGTATTGCCAGGACTGTTTGTTTGTGTTCCAAATAATAGCTGTGTATTTGCTGTGCTCATCCCTTCTTCTCATTCCTCACAGTTGTGATAGCCTTTCACAGAGAAAAGACAAGAACCATTCTCCATAGACCTGTCAACTCCCTTCTTTGTCAGTCATTTCTTCAAACTGTCAGTGAGTTTGTCATTCTTTGCTTGAGATTTTGTGAGGTCTTACCAGTGTGAAGGTACATTAACATACCTGTAATGTCTTGGTCTCAGCCTCTGAAGCTATCATTCTACCTGGATTAATCCTGAACTAAAGTGAAAGTTTCCTGTGATGGAGGGAAATTAGAGGGGCTCCAAATTACTGTTATTATCCGTGGTGTCCCAGCCTATCATTGTCCTGGGTAATGGGGAGTTAACTCTATTTCCTCCATTTGGGACATAAAGACATGAATCTGACTAAAGCATGTAGTTTAGAGAGGCTTTCATTTAGATTTGATTTTGCTCTTGCCCTGACTAGGTCATTCTAATTAATAATCTGTTTGTGAAAGAAGACAAGTGAATATTAATTAGTGTAATATAGGAATGTGATTGCAATAAGCATAATTCAAGATTTTCTGAAAGTTGAGACCTTTGAGAAATAGGTAAATTTGGAACAGAAAGGGTGGAACATATACTGTCCATGATTGTCATCAGTTAAAATTTAGCCTGGGATTTTGAGGTATATGATGAAAAGACCATAGGTAAATCAGGAATAACTACTGAAAACACTAGAGTTAAATGGAATAAAATCAGCGAGTTGAGAGCAGGTTCTCAGTGTATTGTTCAAATTTGGACTAGGTTTGACCCACTGACCTCAGTGAAGTCCTTGAGAGTTTTAACAGTTTTGCCCTCATAGAAAAAAATGTATGATTTGGATATGACATTTGTTTCCTAAGCTGACCCAGGGCATTTGCACTTTCCACACAAGGAAGACACACTATGGTGTGGATGTTTCTCTTTGTCTATCCATTAAGCTCCATTAGCAGTATTCCTGCTTTGTGAATAAAGATGGGGTTTAGGGGGGCTATGAGCTGCCAAATTTGAAGGTTTTAAACATGTAATAGCTTAGTTTAACTTTTGAGGGTTTTTTTAATTTCTTTTTCTGTTTTTTTTTTTCCTTTTTTTTAAGGGGTTTTAGTCCTTTGCCATATGAGGAAATTGCAGTGCCTAATGGCAAGTGAGGCTTGTGGAAAGTATTCTAATTTTTACTAACGCTGAAGATTAATCACTAATCCCCTGCCAGCCCTTGTCACTTTGAGCAGGCTTTGTGTGTTTTTCTCTAAAAGAGCATTGAGTTGCTGTAAGCGTGGCAGGGGAGTGAGCAGTCTCCTGTTGGCCTCTGTCCCCCGGAGCAGCTGTAGGGAGCGGGGTGTGCTCACCCTGGCTTGGGCACGCGCGGGGTTCCACGCACTCCGCAGCACACCTGGGGGTGTGCCTTTGCTGTGCTCGGCAGGCCTGCAGGAAGCACCAGTTTGCAGGTCTGGTTGTCAGAGAGTGCTCAGGCATGTCCTTAACAGCCCCTGATACGCAGAGCCTCTCCTTGAATCCCAAGCTTACAGTCCCTGACTTCTTAGGAAGGCTGTGTGTCTAATGTCTGCGGTGTGTTTAGCTTCTTATTCCAGGTGACAATAATGGCACAAGAATCTCTGTTAGTTTCTGAAGCAAAAACATTTAAGTTGTGAGTTTGCAAAAAGAGGCAGCTCAGGCTATCAGAACAGGTTAACCCTCTAGAGGATGCCCAGGTAGGGATCCTTTCTTAGCATTACCTTCTTAATGTTGCTACTCTACAAACCACCCCAAAGACTCCCATTTCCTCCTCTACTTAGAAAGTTATGCTGCTCTTGATCATTTACCAATTACTTATGTTTATTTGCTTGATCTGTATTGCCAAAATATTTTAGAAGCTCCACTTCTGTAGAGTTCTCTGAGCAAGGATTTTCAAACGTGAATTTCAGTCGCTAACAAGTGACAGATTGTGGAATTCTCTCTTATATAGTGCTAAGAATCAAACTACTGCAGTATGTCTCGTAAGTTTCTGCACTTTCAAATGGTAATTTCATCAAAACTTCGTCAGTATACAGACCTCTGTCATTTCTCTCACATACACTCACCCCAGCACCTGATAATTTTCCCCTGTCAAGTTTGTAATAGATTTTTGTTGAAACAAAGTAGAACATGAAAAGCCACATTCGATATTGGAGTGACACCTTGCTTGTAAACAAGATTCTCTGTGCACAGCTGTACATTATTTGTTGTGATGCAGCACTCTTTCTGATACTGCAAAGAAATATTAAATGTCACTGGACATGTTCTGAATTTATCTGTATGTCTGTTTATGCCTTTTATTGGGAAAAATCCTGACTTTTGCAATGGCGAGGTTTTGCAATCCATGAGTTTTGTTCCTTCTATATTTTGCACAGGTTAGTGAGGATGTGTGTGGCGCTCTTAAGTTACTGTGGTTTTTTTCTAGCAAGTTGTTTGAATTTAATCATTTTGAGCAACCAGCCCTCAGCACAATGTCGCTATAACCTTAAAAATTACTTTTGCTGCAGAGTTAACTTCAATAGCCACATAGGTGTTGCCTCACACCCATTCCCTTCCCACATTTACCCCTGCTGGAGAGCTGGAGCCGTGAACTGGCATGCTGTTAGGGACAGGGTAACCCTCCCACGAGGCTGCCTGGGTTTCACATTGTAGGGAGCAGTCCTTGAGCAGCCTGCAGAGCACAAAGCCAGCTGCTCTCTGTCTGCTGTGCCTGCAGACAAGCACTGAGAGTCCTGAGAACCTGCTTGTGGACGTGGCTGAGAGGAGAGAGGGGAGCAGAGTTGGGAAGCAGCTGAAGCAGCAGCGGGGTGGGAATCACAATGCCTAAGCACCACTTCTGCGGGTGTGTAGCTTGGGGCTTGAACCTGTGGATTTAAGTACACTATTACTGTGTCCTGTGAATGGGATTTCAAAGCTGCCCTCATAATTCATCCTGGATGCCAAGACTGTCTCTTGGCATCCCTGTCTCTCTGGGTACCACTTCCACCTGAGCCATGTGAATCAGAGCAGTCATCTCAGTCCAAACCTAAGAGTCAGCCTAACTCAGATCTCAGTAAGGATGGTGGCTAAAAATAGATATCCAGGGAAGGTGGTGATCATGGGCAGAATCTGTAGTGTTTCTTCCCTGGGAATCTCTCTGCTGTTCCTGGTGCCATGTGGCTCATTGAATATTTCTGCCATTGATTTGTCCATTTGTTTCTGAGCCAAGACTTTGCACTCCTGACATGTTTGAAAGATAATTTAGTATTTGTTTTGTGCCTCAAGCAAAATGCATCTTAGACTTTATTTTGCCCATCTTACTATGCTTATCCTGCCAGGCATTGTGATGACCTAGCTGACCACTCATCTACTTTTTGTACTGAAAACACCCAAATAACTGTGTTCCTGTAGGGCTGATTATTATCTGAGACCTTCTTGTATGCTAGTGCTTCCACCTTTCTGGACAACTGAAGTATATTGTGATTTGCTACCAGAAAAATAGAGAGTAGTTCGACTTACTCCATAACAAAGAACTGTGGGTTCTGCTTCTAAATCTCCCAGTAACACATTTGGATGACCTCCATGAAATCCCAGTCTGGGCAGGAAGGCTTTGTCTGGTTGCTGCTGAAACAGTGATTATTCACATAAGCTCAAAAATAATTGCTGATCAAGGTTCTGACATTCTTGCTATATTTTTTTTCCTAACAGTAAATAATTTGTAAAATCTGTTGCACAATAAACTAAGCTTCTTGTAGCCAAATAAAAGAGTGAATTTAGAATTATGTAGCTGAAAAAGAACTTTTTTATTTGACAATCCCAGTAACTTGTTTCAAATTACGTTAGCTTTGTGCTACGTTTTCCTTTTTTTTTAAATTTTTTTAATGTGCTGAGGTAGCTGTCTAGAGAAGATTAAATCTTCGTATCTAGAGATTATATACAGAACTGACAGCCGAAGCCCTCCCTGAGTTTGGGGAAAGCTTCTGAATGGGAGCAAAACATTATTTTATGCTCTTCAGTTAGAAATATGTCAGATTCCATTTTTTTTTTTTTTAATATGAGCACATCTGCTGAGACTTGCTCCAAATTTACTTGCTTGAGGAAACAACTCAGCCATCTGATGGTGACATTTCATGATGCTGTCATTCATGAAATTCATCATGTCCTGAAATGAATTTGGGCCATAGCAGTAGTGACAAAATAAACAGTTCTGAGGAATCAAACAGCCCCCGTGTTATAAACAGCAGTTGCATAAAATATGCTGTCTGTTTTGATGAAAATGTGTCTACATTTTTTGTCTTTTTATTTAAAGAAAAATTGTTCGTAGGAATTAGAATTTATATTTCAAAATAACTTTGCTGGTTATGTTACTCTTGTGCTCATCTATATATATGTTTGGGGTTTGTAACAGCTTATTAACCAGAGGTTTCCTTCCTTATGACAAGCACTCCAAACCTCTGTAGTTAGTTTTCTCAGTGTATTTTTTTGCCACTTGAACCTGTCTCTCCTGTATGTGCTTGTACAAACCATCTGAGACTGTGGTTCAGAAATTGTAGCTTTGCTCTGTTTTTTTGTCCCCAAAGGAATAAGAAGTCAGTCTGCATCTCAGGCTGTTGTTACTGTCTCTTCTGTTTTCTCAGCAATTTTTTTTCTCTTGGCTTAGGTGTTCAAGACATGATGCATAACTCCCATGTAAAATTTAGTGGTGAAATAAAAAAGGCTAATATTTTTCATTCTTCAGTTCTATGTAAACATGAAGAACAGTTTTTAAGGTTGAATATTAATGTGCACTGTAAGGGCATACATTTTTAATGTGGCTGCTGCCCACATTTGAAATTAGGTCATTCAGATTTTCTTCTTGGTGTTTATTCCAGCAGTTAATACATCACATGAAAGTAGAGTTCAAGACCAGTGGTTTTCACTAATTAGAAGGCTGAAGGTTGTATTTGGAAGGCAAAACATAAAACTATTTATCTATTTTATCTCTAGTAACTCTTGAAGAAGCCAGTAAACCTAGAAATGAAATAGAGGCAAAGACATGTGTTTTAAGTTGTATTTTGCAGTCTCTCCCAGTTGGAAACAAGACAGGAGTCTGATTACAAATGTTTGCAGCATGCAGTTGGAGATGTGCCAGGATTGCACTATAAAACATTTGCACTGGGGTTTTGGTGGGAGATGGCATTATTATTGACTTACCCAAGGAGTTTTAAAGGTTAGTCAGAGCAAAAGTTGATCTTTTAAAGGAATTACAAATTAGTCTTTTTCTCTATAGGAGTATCTTTAGTGCCGGATTTCCAGTAGATATATTTTGTAAAAAATGAAGTAAATTTCTTTACATACTTTTTTAATCCCTGCTGGCATTATTGTTTGCAATATTCCAATTTCTGTGCACTCAATAAATAACGGAGATGCAGATCTAAGTGTTTCACATGCAGTCATGAGCAGCAGTAAGTAACATTAACTCTTAGAAAGCTGAAAATGGTCGCCAAAGCTTTTTAGTTACTATGTACCATCTCTTGCAAAGCTACTTAAAAGTTACAATGCATACAAATGGGATCCTATAAAGATACAAAAATAATGCTTATCTGGTGTTTGTAGTTGTCGCGCTTCAAATGAAGTCCAATGTTGTTATGTTTAAAGCGAGTTAGACTACTATCAAAATAATCAAAATGTTGTCTTTTCTTTCAGCTCCAGCGGTAAACCGATTCACCAGACGTGCATCAGGTAAGCTGAATGAACTTCCATTTGTCTACATAGTAATTGAAGCATTATGCTGACAGTGATTGCCATGTAAAATGTAATATGACATTAGTCAAAGTTCTTTAAAGATGTCGGACCTGAGCTAACCTCTGATTTATTACCTGCTTTACTGAGAATTGTAGCCAAGGCTTCGGGTCACAGAACTTGCACGAACCCTTCTTGTTGCTGTGGAATTTATTAAGAACCTAAGCACTCCCCTCCCCCCTTTGAAGGAAATAATTTCACATCTAGCAGATCTGAAGGCTGAAAGCAAGAACCGAATGTGATCTGAATGTAAGCAGGGTTGCCTTGCTTACTTCACAGGCAACCTGACACTGCAATTTGGTGATGCGCTGTGCGCGAGGGGATGTGCCGCTGTGCCGGCAGCCCCGCTGTTCTCCAAGCCCAGGCTGTTTGTGTGCGTGGGGTGCTGCCCTGCTGTGCAGAGCTGGCGGGTCGGGTGGGAAGCGCCATCCGTGCCTCTCGTGGTGTGTCGCGGTGGTGGTGGTCGTGCACCTGCCTCGCCTGGTGCTGGTTCGTGTATTCCTCAAGGTAACTCGGTTCTTGCTGGCTCAGAGCTCTCTTCGCCGTATTTCCATTACGTGTAACAGATCCCTCGAAATTATGTACCGTTAGAAGTTAATATTCTTGGCCTTTCCTTATTGCTCTGCTGCGTCATGTCCTTTAGGCTTAATTTTTGAGGACTTTTTTCTTCTGAATTGTGAGGCCCAGAAGTTGGATCTTATTTGTTTGAAGTACTATGAATCTGAAAATGTGGCATAAAAGTCACCATGCAATGTAATGAGACTCATGGCTGACTCATAAGAGCCAGGAGAGCAGGAGATGTGAGCTATTCCTAGTCATTTCAGTATGCCATGTTTCACATCCAACTATATAATGCTCTTTGTTTTCAAATTGAGGTCATTTTTAATAAATGTATTTCATGAATCAAAAGTCTATCCAGACTTCTGGTTTTGCTGGTTGCAGCCTCAGTCAGCAGTCCCTTGTCAATATAAAGATACTAGTGAAAATCCTCAGGATTACTGAGGAACTGTAGAGCAAAGAGGAGGTTTGCAGGATTGGTGCATAGCGTGTCATAGAATCACACAATGGCCTGGGTTGGAAGGGACCTTAAAGATCACCCAGTTCTAGCCCCCTGCCATGGCCAGGGACAACTTCCACTATCCCAGGTTGCTCAGAGCCCTATCCAGCCTGGCCTTGGACACTTCCAGGGATCCAGGGGCAGCCACAGCTGGTCTGGGCAACCTGTGCCACTGCCTGACCACCTTCACATATGTAGCACAAAGCAAGAAAATGTAATTAATTCCAAATATTCTCATGCTTTAAGTAATAATAATACTTCATGAGGTACTGTAGCTTGAAATGAAAGGAATGATTTGTTAACTAGCGCTCAGCAACAGTGAGCAGGGCTCTATGCAAATCACGTTTCATGATTTAAGGAGAGTTCTACTGTGACTGATTGATAGCTGACATTAACGAATGCGGTCCTTCTAACAGATCTGTGATAAGCTTTTGCATTCAGAGAGTTTGATTATTTGAAAAGCTAATACTTGCACACAAAAAGCCCCCAATCAGTTATTCTTAATGTTTCTTTGTTATTAAATTAACATTTATTTTTAAAAGGAAACTAAAAACATGTTATAAGTCTGAATTTTTTGTACAATTATTGGGGAAATGATTTCTGTGGGGAGTTAATATTTCATGTATTTAAAATAGTTATCTTATTCAGAATAATGAGTCAAGTGGTGTAATAAATCATATGTAAAGCATGTGAATGCATTTCAGGCTAGAGCAAGGTAATGCTGCAGTCCACTATGTGTACTATTTTATTAATTTAGTGGTAGCTTTAATAGTTAAAATAACTATTTTTCAAACAAGAAAGCCTGTGAAAGGTGATAGTTCTTACTTTTTTTCTTAAATGATAAATGACTGTCAGAGAAGTACAGTATATTTAAGAAACGATTGATAAAATAAAAAATTAAAAATATAAATCAAACTATGCTAATAATATAAGCATTTCACAGGGATATTTGCAGTCCTAACCATATTTTTAAATGCCGTTTTTTAAATTGAACAGTTGTCTGTGTAGATTAAGGGAATCAAGATACCTTTCAAGGGGAAAAGCTAGATAGTAGCTGTTGGGTTTGGGGGTTTTTTATGCTTGGTAGTTTAACGGCCTTCTGTAGTCAAAGCTGATTCTAATGTTAAGGAAATGCCATATGTACTATGTAGGCAGACCAAGTGAAATGTAGGGTTTTTTCCCTCAAATATGAGTTTATCTTAATTTTAGGCTGTTTGGCTAAGAGTTATTTTAAAATCTGAAATGTGCAGTATTCTTGATTCTTGAGTGCTTTTGAAGATTTTCTTCTGGTGAATATTTCTCCAAGCTAGTGGTGAATATTCGGAGAGTTAGCTGTAGAATGTGGTTTCATGTCTCATCTGATTAATGACACTGCAGACTGATTCTGGGAGTGTGTGACTTCAGGGTCCCTTTTTGTCACACCTCTGCCCAAAGGTTCTCTCTACTTCTCTTGCACAGACCTAGGAGTTGTGCTGCCTGAGGGTGGATTGATTTAAATAAGAGAGAAATTCACGAGGTTCTGGCGCGTTGATTTGCATTGGGTTTCCAACATTTCCTCACGGAGAACAATAATTCTCTACAATGGGTGTTTTGATGTTTCTGTTACTCTTTGGGTAATGCCTAGTATTTTACTTGGTTGCATAAGATATTTTTCCTGACTGAGCTAGAAATTAGGCACCCAGAGTTTTAATTGCTGAAGCACCTACTGAAAATAATACAGCACAGCATTTATTATTTAACAGCTGTTCCTGTTAACATGCTGAGAATGTATTAATGAACTGTCATTGGTATATAGAGGGAAAAAAGCAGAAGTAAGCCAGGATAAATTAGCTGTTCTGGAATTCCAGTTCTTAAAATTTATTGAGCTACCTAATTAGGTATCTCTGATGTGTGTTTATTCAAATGTATGTGTATATATGCAATGTGGGCTCTGTACATAAAATACACTTACAGTGCTGGCGACAGCTACTCACAGGCTAGTTAATAATGCACTCCATTTTCTAGGCTATGCACAAAGAATAATAGATATCACACTCTTTATTAAGAAGAGGAGATTAAAAATACTTTGTAGAGCTAGAATGAACAATGGGACAGCTGCAAGTAGTTAATCCTTAATTTTTCTTTTCAAATTTGGTGGCACTAAGATGAAGAGAAAGAAAAACAACTCTTAAGGCGATCAAGAGACTTGGGTGTGGAAAAAAGGGGAACGCGAAAGGCACCCCTTCATCCTTCAGATAGGATGTGGGAGTTCTGTGGAGCCTCATACCAGGGAAAATCTGGGAGCAAGTTTACCAGAACAATTTATTATTCTTCTTTGTGCAAGATGCCATTAGGAAGAAAGTGACAAAATAAAAGTTTTGGTCTGCTGTAGCTTGAGCCATTGTGTGGACTGGATTAGTCATGCCCAGCATGGCGTTTATATGTATCACTGCTACTTTTCAATTTAATAATTCCTACAGGAAACATGACAATGTACTTAAGAAACATGTTGAATTTTACTGCATTTAGACTACAGGAGTCCTGTTAGGGAAGGAATGGCTAATTGCTTTCTGAAATTGTGGAAGAACATAGGTGATATCAAATTAAATGTTTAAATATAAACTAGTATTTAGGAAGAGCAAATCGACACTGCTAGCCAAGAATAGAAAATGTCCCTAGGAACAATATTTCACTTGTGATTTTCAATCAACTCAACTATATTGAGTTTTTCTTAAAAAGATTGGCACCCACTTTCCTGTGGCATATTAAAAATTGTCAGAGAATGGCAGCATACTGAAATGAAGTGCTATTCCCTTTTATAGAGTAAGGCAGAAGCTGGGGTTGTACCAAAAATAATGTTGTGGAATTAAGTAACTGTAAAGTCCCCTTTGAAATGCTCAGGTAAGGATGTAGTGTTGTTGTAGAAGCAGATCAAGTGACAGAAGAAAGAGACATGAAGAACTTTATTGATGAACCAGTAATTCCGGTTCTTCGAGAAGAATTACTGGTTCTGCTTCTTCTGAGTGATGAATAACCCCCAAACCAAATTCAAGTGATGTTGGATTCACCTTTGTTCGTTACACACATGTAGTTAATCCAACATTTGGAACGTTCAATATGTCACATTTCTGAAATAAGCGAGGACATAACTGACATGAAGTGGTATCTAATACTAAAACTCAGTTAAGCAGTAAGGCTGCCATTGTCATGGTGAGGAAAACCAGATGAAAAAGTGCTGTCAGAATTTGAGAGTGTATCTACATTGCATGAACAGAGTGCAGTAAAGAAGGCATATTGTGCCTTGTCAGGGTTCTTCTTACAACTACCATCACTGTAACACTCAAATCCTTTGCTGAATAACAAGGGTGTGGTGCACTGAGCTGTAGGCACCTTAGAGCTCCTGGATCAGGGAGAATGCTGTGCCTCAGTCTGGTCCTGGTCCTGCTTAAAGCACATGTATCACAGAATATCCTGAGCTGGCAGGAAAGTAACTCCTGTCCCAGCACTAGGAGTGTGTGATAGAAGGCCGTAGACACCCCAGGATTCACACCATGTGCCCAAGAGCATTGTCCAAATGTTTTTTGAACTCCATCACACTTGGTGCTGCAGCTATTTCTCTGGGGAAACGTGTTCCAGTGCCCAACCACTCTGGGTGAAGAAAGTTTTTCTAATTTCCAACCTAAATTTCCCTGGCACAGCTTCATGCTGTTCCTTTGTGTCCTGTTACTGGTCACCCCAATGAAGAGATCAGTGGCTGCCCCTCCCCTTCCCCTTGTTAGGAAGCTGTAGACAGCTATGAAGTCTCCCCTCAGTCTCCTCCAGGCTGAATAAGTCAAGTGACCTCATCCACTCCTTGGCTTTCTCCTTCAGACCTTTCACCATCTTCATAGCCCTCCTTTGGACATTCTATAATAATTTTAGATCTTTATTGAGTTGAGGCACCCAAAACTGCACACAGGACTCGAGCTGAGACTGGCTCAGTGCAGAGCAGAGTGGGACAATCCCCTCCCTTGCCCGGCTGGCGATGATGCTGTGCCTGATGCCCTCAGGACATGCTTGGCCCTCCTGGCTGCCAGGGCACTGCTGACTCTTTGACTCTTGGGAATGAAGGACTGATCTCAGTGATCTGCCCCACAACACTTCTGGATCTGTGGAAAGTTAGTGATAAAAGCTGTTTCCCATGCAATCCATAATTAATTGATCCAGCTTCCTTTCTTTAGTTCTTCTTGCATAGACTATTTGCTGTGCACTTCTGCAAGTGAGACAGTCACAGAAACAAGAGTTTAATGTTCTCTTGCTTCCTCTTATATTTTCTGGCAATTTGAAAAAAGGTCCTGTAGAAAAACGAAGCATTAACATAGGCCTAGGGATGCTTAAAGAACATGCACATTTGCCTCCACTCCTAACCACTGTTTTAATTCAGAATGTTTGATAAATAACATCATGATGTTACACTTGGGACTATTTGTTCCTGTCCTGTTGTTACCTTAAGATTTGTTGCTTTTGATGTGGATCTGAAGAAGAGCACGTGTGCTCAGAAGCTCTTCTGCCTCCTTCCGGGTTCAGTTGTTCTGGCTGTTCTGGTGACAGATTCTGCCTATGAAACTTTTTCTTCTCTCAGTTGCATTGCATGTACACAAAAACTCTTCCATACTACATGTATAGTTGGACAGTAGTATGGACAGTAGTTCAAGAGAAAAAAAAAAAAAATTGGGCTATGCATTACTTCAGGAAAATTTTAAGTGGTTCATATTCAAGTTTCATTTATTCCTCTGTTAAAACTCCAAAACCTGAAGCATAGATTCCAGCAGTTTGTATCAAAGTGTTTTCTTGTATACATGATCAGCAGAGGTTGAATATGAATTTTTCAGAGCCATTGATGGAGCTGAGTTACAGAAATAGAGGAAGTGCTTAAAATTAATGCCATACTGGGTGTTAGATACAGCTGTGTTTAAGCTGTTTTTGTCATAAAACTTAAGGCTTAATAAAAGAAGAAGAGGTATCATAGATGCATACTGTAAGGCAAAGTTTGAAGTGGTGGAGGAAGGGAGGAAAAAAGGCAAGGAAAGGGAAAGAGGGAGATGGCAGGAATAAGTACATAAGCCTTGTGCTCAGTGATAGGTTGCTAGAGAGAGTGCTCTCAATATTTGTCCCAAGGAGGTGGCAGGGAATGAAGGAAATAAACAAATGGCCATTGGCCTAATTTTTACACACGCAAATATTTAGACTATGCCTTGGGGAAAACTCTTGGACTAAATACTTAGTAAAACAATGTACTGAACTGCACAGGAATGTTGTGTTATCTCAAGTTTTAAAGAAAGGTAGTACCTTTTCTTGAAGGAATAGACGTGTAATTCATACTGCAGCAGTGCATAGATGATTTAGATAGATGGTTTAGATGATTTATTGAAATTTCATCTGTATTTCCATGTTTGTTTAGATGTCTTTGCAATCACATATTTCTTGACTGCACTTATAAACTGACTAAAATGTACAGAGTAATCATTTTTAAATTGCACAAGTTGGTAAAACTAGATAGTAAGCGTTTCTTTAGAAAATAGGAGAGTTGTGTTTTGAGTTCACAAGTTGCTGTGTATCCCCCTTCATGGGAAATTGTAGTTTTTCCTGCTGTCTTAGTATTACCTTTGGAAAGCATTTCTGCATGTGGTTTTGTATCAATAAAATTAATAACTGTAATTTTTTCAGCTATTTGGGCTGGTCTTATTTCAGACATAGGAAACATAGACCAGAGATTGGTGTTGAAATATAAATCAAATTTGTCTTTACAGACTGTTGCCCAGCCTGTTTGAGGAAGAGCTCAGACATCCTAGCAAGGTATCAAGTTGTTAGACTGATTGGCCAACACCTTTAAACTCCTTTTTGTATGTTACTGGTGCAAAAGATGGGTGTGAGAGGGTGTGTTTATACGTCAAGCCAACCTGCAGCCAGCAGCGTGGCCTCATCCGTACCACTGTTTGTGAATGGTCCTGTTTGGGACTGTGCCGAGGACCGTGCCGGAGCCTGGTCCGGGTGAGTAAGTGTGGTAGAGGGAGCGGTCGGATAATGTTGGTTCCGAGCCAGAGGGAGCGGTTGGCTAACGTTGGTTCCGAGCCGGAGGCAATGGTCGGATAAGGCCGGTTCCGAGCCGGAGGGAGCGGTTGGATAACCCCGGTTCTGAGCCAGAGGGAGCAGTCAAGGCAACTGCGCTCAAGTTGAGCTCCATGTTGAGCATTTTTTGCATGTGATTCACTCCCTGGTTTTTGTGCACCTTTGTTATTAACATTGCTGCTGTTACTGTTCTTTCCTTATCTTTTTGCTGTTTCCAGTAAATTGCTCTAATCTCAACCCATGCTCTTTACGCTTTGTGCCTCCATTTCTCCTCTCCTGCCCGCTGCAGGGGGAAGAGAAATGAGTGAGTGTCAGCATGGNGGAAATGACCTTCAGTTGCACCAGGGGAGTTATACACTGGATATTGGGAAAACTTTATTCCCCTAGAGTGGTGAAGCATTGGGATAGGCTGCCCAGGGAAGTGATGGACTCCCTATACCTGTAAGTGTTCAAAGAATGAATCATTGTGGGACACTGTGATATTTTTAGTGGGTATGGTGCNGAGTCTCAGTGGGAGCACTAAATTCTTAAACCTCTACAGTCATACTGTGTTTTCTGTTTTAATCTGCTTCTAAGTTTTCATTCATTATTGATAATCTCAGAGATCCCAATAACACATAATCAGAGAAGTTCATACTCTTCCAATACTTTTATCAGGATGCTCGTAACTCATGATTTTGAAACAAATAAAATAATGCAGGGTTTTTTTGAATGACAATGTATCCATGTTGCTGAAAAAAAGAGGAAAAATTTTAAAATAAATTTGGAGCAGGTGTGTATTGATAGTAATTTAATAGTTCTGATCCTTTTCCTGTAAAATATTTCAGTATCTGTGTCAATGATAAACTCCTCTTTGGTTGCTGTGCTATGTTGTTCTCCACACTTGTGTTAGGTTAGGGAGGTATGCTCCCTCCAGTGTCACTGAAAGACCATAAATTTGGTAGGCTGTTGTATCTGCTTACCAGTTTTCCAAAACAATTCCTTTCCATCTGTGACTTCATGTGGTTTGACCTTCATGCTACAGAAGATTTCTTCTGAAGGATAAAAGATGAGTAAGATGAGGCATGTTTTACATAGCAAGTTGTTAAAAATGGAACAACAGTATTTGTTGTATTAATGTGAATGCATCCTTAAGGGGTTAAGGTGAATAATTCCTTTTCTTGTTCTAATAACAATTTTGTGTGAAAGCGAAAAAGATTGATTTCTTTTGTCTTCACAACTATTGTGAAGAATTATAATGAGCATGCCAAAATGAAAAATTGCTACAATTTTTCTTTGCTACAATACCACAATCCACTCATGAGGAAAATTGTATATATTTATTACATAGAATAGGAAACAGAACTCCATGAGAAAATAAAGAAAAATGAACTTGTCAGAGGAAATATTAAATGGAAATGTTAAAGCCTTGTTTAGTTTTCTAGTGAAACCTGAGATTTCATGGAAACACTAACTCTTTCCCCTCTAGATACACAAGATAATAATGAAAGTGTGGAGATTCACTTTCAAATAACCAGTCACAGAAGAGGTACCCCCATCAGCCTAAACTCAAAGCTTCAGTCAGTCTTTGAAACCTCTTTGAAACGAAGTTTCACTCTGAACATCAGCTACTCACTGCAACAAAATTGGGAGTTTATATCCTTAACATTGTTTTGCATGCAGTTTAGTAAGTGATGGGTGCATCTTTTAAGGCACAAATTCAACGCCTACTTGCCAGCCTTTTTCTCTCCTTGCTATCACAGTCGGAGTTTTGAAATAGACCTTCCAACTGGAGCAGTGTTACAGCAAAACTGTGCTCTCTAAGCTGGGGACTTGGGACACTTAAAGGGGGAAGTCCTAAATAATATTAACTTTCTCATATTCTTGCCAGTGAGCAACAGGAAGTGACATATTTTTTCTGCTAGTGTTGATCTGGGGACTACTTTCACACCTATTCTAGTTGGTCCAGAGCTGAGTACTTACTCTTTTGTTCATTTTTTTGTCTATCCCATCATAGTAATATATTATGTATAGCAGTATATCATCATAGTAACATCAAAAATAGTCATGCAGGACACAATTTTTTCAGGCATTTTCCTTACTGAGAAGATAAGCACTAATCTTATTCTTTATTTTAAAAAACTGCCCCATTTATGCTATCTATTTGTGAATAAGTTCCTGGGGAATGCCAGCCATCATGAGTTTGGGGTTTAGGCTCAAATAGATGAAGTCAAAGAATCAGCCAACAGCAGGCAAAAATGTGTGTGTATGTATTTATAAAGAACATAGCAGAAATGTCTCCCTATATAATGCTTACCTACTGTTCTGTAGGATTTTTAGACATATCACAGAATCAATCACATTTTCTCATGGTTAGTGTGAAGGAAAGCTTCAAATGCAAAATAGCTAAGAAAAAGAGAAATACTTACGCCTACTCTGTGGCATAATTACACTGGAAAAGATGAGATCCTAATCTAAAAGATCTTCTTGAGGTGTGCTCCTGGGATCAGTTTGTTCATGAATAATTGCAGCAGAGAATCTAAATTGTCATTGTGGTTCAGTAGTGCCCAACGACATGAATATGTTATTGTGTGGTGGTGAAGACTGTACATTTTGTTAATTGAATTTCTTGGCTGTGCAAGTAAATCCGTGTAGGAGGAACAAGTATGGAGTGCCCCATTGTTCATCCTAATGTGTATGGGGCTTTTTAGACCAACACAGTTGGCTTCTTTAATATGCCATCCAGGAAATTGGTCTGTTGCAAGAGTGAGGAAGGGAAAGTGGTACAGTTCTTATGCGTCAGCTCAAAAAACACAGTCCACATGCGAATAATACTAAAATACTGTTGGAGAACTGCGGTCACGCAGCTGTCACAGTAGCAGAGCAGAGGCAGGAGTAACACAGTGTGACAAGAGCTGATACGCTGGGTTAGCAAGGGCCTGGAAGAGAGGAGTAGGAAGCCTATGCTTGATGCAGTCAAAAAGAACAATTAAGTGGGATTTCAAATCCTTTGTGGTACGCCTACCCCCAAGTGCCCAGCAGCAGTGCTTGTTGGGTGTGACACACCCTCTCTGCCTGCACTGTGCACATTCCCATCTCTGCAGAAAACCTGCCCTGAAAGGGAAGGAGGATTAAAACACGTGATGATGTAAAAGCCGTGCTGCATAAAGGAGGCAAAGACTGCCTGCTATTAGAGGCTGCCTTGCTGCAGTCTGACACAAACGTTAGCTGTGTGTATCGCCGTGCGAGCACTCTGTACCTGCCGATGCAGCCGTGCAGCTCGTGGTATCCTCACACCCAACTCTGAAGCCAGTTGCTTAAAACCTTCTGCACAGAACCTGACTGTGGAAGGGTCAAGAAACTGTAGATTTAAAGTAACAGGAATAATTTAATCCCTGTAGATCCTCTGGCCTCCACAGCAATGGAATATTACTGTCACCTAACATAGAACAAGAAGTTGTCCTGAGAAATTTACATAAAAAGCACTTAATTGAATGGCACACAACCTTATGGTTTATGTTTGCCAGCTTTTTAAATTAGGTAAATCTAGTAAAATAGAGTGTGTAACTGTTGGTGTAGAGAGAGGCTTTAAGTGGAACATGATATTCATGATTTTATTAAAAAAGGCATTAATTTGGAAAAAATATTTGACAACAGATACAACCCACTGAGTAATGGTATTTGCTATACTTGCCTGAAAGCCATAAGCCATTTTGTCACATACTGTCATTCATTTATGTATTCTAACTAAGTAGAATTTCTTACATCTTTTCTTTCTGAGTAGACCTTGTGCAGACAAAGTCTCAGGGGTGCCAACTGGCTTTCTTTGTCAGTTGTTGTGGCGATGATTTCCCAAATTAATTTTTATTTTTTTATTTTTGTTTTGGTGATCAAGTTGGGGGGAAAACAATTGAAATTGCAATCTGTGCGCTGACGCTCGTTTGAAATACTTGGTTTGAATTGCAAATTTTTCAAGAGTGTGCCAACTTTACTTTTCACAAAAAAAAAAAAAAAAAAAACAAAAANNNNAAAGGAGGCTGTGGCCAGGTGGGGAGCAATGTCTTCTCCCAGGTAACAAGTGATGAGGGGAAATGACCTTCAGTTGCACCAGGGGAGTTATACACTGGATATTGGGAAAACTTTATTCCCCTAGAGTGGTGAAGCATTGGGATAGGCTGCCCAGGGAAGTGATGGACTCCCTATACCTGTAAGTGTTCAAAGAATGAATCATTGTGGGACACTGTGATATTTTTAGTGGGTATGGTGCTATTAGGTCAAAGGTTGGACTTGATGATCGTGGAGGTCTTTTCCAAAGTTAATGATTCTATGATTCGTTAGGTAACTGGACTTACATAATTCTGATTTCTGAAAAATGCCAATAATAGCTCTAATTCTGGCATATCCATATATTTCTGGCAAATAATTCTTAGGATGTACTATTTTGTGGTTCACCTCTGACCATAATGTCATTCTTATTTGGAGCTGGAGGAGGCTTTTTCAATATCTGTGACATTTTCAAAGCTGAAGCAAAATCAGTTTCAGTGTTGGGTGACTTAGTTTAAGAACTGTATATGTGACAGAATAGCTTTAAAATTTATCATTAAAAGCTTTGCATTAAGGTTGAATTATTAAGTAGAAAAAAACCCTGTACACCAAAAGTTATAATTGACTGATCATGAGTTACCTTTTCTATTATGAATTTTTTAGACCTTTGTATTCAGGACTAGGCCTTATTTTTTACTGCATTGAATATGTCCCATCAATTTGAACGAGAAAGGAGGTGCTCAGCTCGGTGGAGGTTGAGGTGGCAAGTGGTTGTATTGTGCGAGAAGGGAAGCAAATTTCAGGGGCATTTCTGTTCATTTCACACTTCTCATGAAGAGCTCTTTAATCAAAGCACCACATGACTGAGGGATCATTTGCAAAGGCATTATTTATATGAGCAGTTGGAATTGTCTCTATTTATAGACTGGTTGGAATCACATCCGACGACTGGGTTTCTTAGTGCATTTTATCATACAAGTGGTGCCAGCAGGAACTCTGTATTTACTTCCCCATGCTGCCATTTTAAATGAATGCTTCTTTTTAATGAAACTTCTCCATTTTTCTTCCTGGTGTTGGTTTCACGACTGCAGAGTTGAAACTACCACTGTCAGTCCTTCCTGAGGTAAAATCAATGCACTTTAATGACTGGGTTGTGAAATTGCATGTTGATGCAGGTGGGTAGAGCATACGTAAGTGGATTAATGGAAAGGAATAATGTAAACCTGAGCTGGCTGGATTAATAGAAGCAATTTATTACCAGCCATCAGGGATGTACACGTACACCTTTTCTAACAACCAAACGTTTAGTGTCATAACTTTTGGAGGGTTTTAACCTACGTTTTTATTTTGTGTTCTGCACAAAATGAGCTAGGAGTGGCATGACTTCATGTTGTCCTGCTGTTTTTGGGGAGGATTGTGTCCCATGAAGACTTACTATTCTGTTTTCCAGTTGAGTCATTGATCCTTTAGTTGGTACAGACACAGGCATGTGTTGGGAACTGTCATGTCTCTTCACCTTCTAACAGAGATACTGGGGGGGACAGATGCAACAGCATGAGGGAGCAAAGTCTTTATCTCTGGTATATCTGCCCTTCTCTGTGTGCTACAGGTTACCCATGCTCTCTGTACAGTGCTTTTACTTGGTGTCTCTAATTCTTATAGGGTCACATAGTCATTATCACACTTCACCCTTATGGGTATATTATGTTAAAAACATCTAACTTCATGAGGGCTTAAAAATATGCTGAGGTCTTCTGCTATGCCCACTAAAACCTGTGGCAATATTTATACTTTTTTAAATGAAAGTTTGACTGATTTTTAAAAATTTTTAATTTTCTAAGGTCAGTGTATTTTGCTGAGAAGTTATGAATGGGTTTATATGATGAGGAAGTTCTTAACATTTCATCAACAGTTCACTGAATTTTTTTATCTTCCCTCTTACACTGAGCCTCTTTTTAGGTTTTCAGTGGTGACAGCATAATAAGAAACACTTTTTTTTTGAACCATTCTTAAAAAAGAATAAAAGAAAATATGAAAAGCCTGTTTCTTACTAGGTGTGGTACAGTAGGAATTCATGTCTATTTTAGATGTCTATTGTTATTGTTATCATCAATAAATTATTGTGTTTTTCTGTGGGTGATACCCTACGTGACTATTGACAGTGTCTCTGTAGATCCTCCTCCTTACTGCAGATCACACATTGTTTTCCCTTTGCAGTACCTGCAGGGACTCCATCCCTGACCCTCCCTCATCCTTGGAGGGAGGAGTGGTTTACAGAACAAGCTGTAACAAGCTCAGAGAGGCGTCACATCCTGCAGCCACTCTGCAGAGATGAGCCACTTTCTGCTTAGGCAGATTTTCTTCTGCATGGTGGGTCCCATTCTTTTTGTTTAAAGCAGTAATGTCTTATAATTTATATTGACTGCTGTGAGACTTGAGAGGTTTGAATTCCATCTTTGATCCACATGAGAACTATTTTTATTACTTACAAAATGATGCATTCCTGATGAATGCTCTATTTGCTGTTCTCTTAAATTCAGCAAGGGGAGGCATCAAGTGCCCATGTTGCACAGGAGTGGAGTGGAAAAACCCACCAAGGCCTCACCTGGTTCAGGTGCCTGAGGTTTCAGTGTCCCTCTAGGTCACTGCCAGGGGCAGGCACCACTCTGTGCACCTCTGGGACAAAACTGATGCGGTTCCTAAGATGACTCCTCAAGGAAGTGTCTTTTTCCAGACTTGTCATGATTAAGACAAGACCAGTGGAGCTCATGGAGCTCATCCAAGTCTTGTGATATGGATGAAGCTTCTGTGTTGACACTTGGTAGCACCGGCTTACCAAATCTACACCAAGATATCAAGCACAAGTCACCTTGCAGTTTTGGGCCCCTCTCCACTCCAGGTGCTGGAGCATGTCCAGAAAAGGGCAGTGGAGCTGGTGGAGGATCTGGAGCACAAGTCCAGAGTGAGGGAGGAGCAGCTGAGGGAGTTGGGGGTGTTCAGCCTGGAGAAAAGGAGGCTCAGGAGACTTTATCACTCTCTACAGCTGCCTGAAAGGAGGCTGCAGCCAGGATGGGATCAGCCTCTTCTCCCAGGCAGCTACCAACGAGAAAAGAGGACATAGCCTCAGGCTGTGCCAGCAGAGGTTTTGTTTGTACATCAAGAGGAATTTCTTCACAAAATGGGTTATTAAACACTGGACTGGGCTGCTCAGGGAGGTGGTGGAGTCACCGTCCCTGAAGGTGTTCATGAAAAGAGTGAACATGGAACTTGGTGGCAAGGTCTAGTTGACAAGATGGTCACCAGTCAGAGGTTGGACTTGATGATCTCAGAGGTCTTTTCCAACCCAACTGTTTCTGTGAAAATAGTTTCAGATGAATTACATAGAAGAAGTTTTTTTACCATAAAGCAGTAATGAACTCTGGTACCTCTAATATTGGGGGCATTGGGATATAAACACCAATAGCATGCTCAATAGCCTTTTTGTCTTTTATGCATCTGGCTCTTTGCAGTTCCTGAAGCTTTTCCATATTTTGATGATCATTCTTCTGTATATCCCATTATTATCCACACTTTTCAGTTTCTTCCTATTATTTTCTCTTTATGCATGTCTAAGATGGAAAATGTTCACCAGACTTGAATGATCTATACACTGGCTTGTGTGTACTGTGAAACTTTGAGAGCTGTAACTAGTTGTAAATAACTTTCCATTTGCTTTACAGGTTGGCCCTACTGAAAGGCCCCTGAGAGTATAAAAAGCTCATGCTGATTTAGAAGTGTTTACACTAAGTGTAGTACCTTCAAATTCATTTGTCACAGTATTCCAAGCATGGCACTGTTTATTTTCAACACTCGTAGCTTTCAATTTTTATTGCTTTTTATTGTTTTCTATTTCTTTATAATTAGAATAGCTTTATTTAGCATACCAGCAGTGGGTACCTCAGCAGTCTGATTCATCCAACTCAGTGTGGTTCATTCAGCTAGAATATTTTTGTTATCTCCTAGCTGTGCTGTTATCTTGGTAACTTTTACACTGAATGATTATTTCATCATTAAACCTGAAATTTCTAGAAGTCTCAAGGGAACTGTATACAAATTAAGTCAAGAAGTTCTTTAGCACTGCTGCTTACACACAGGGCATTTATAAAAGAATACAATTTCCTTGGGGTTCCTTCATCTTTCTCTACGGCCTTCATTATTCCCTCTAAGTTTGATCTCTAAAAGAACATTCTGTTACAAATAATTGTTTTGGCTGAAGAAACTAGATGCCACTCTGTCTTACACTAAGGGTTTATTTATTCTTTGATAATTAACAGAGTTGTTGCTGAAAAGCAGCTGTAGGTACTTAGTTTCCTGAGAGAAAAGAACTATAAGCCTGAATTCTAGCACCTGGCAAAGTGAGATGCTAACTCCTTAATTTGTGCTGTAATTCTAGGAGCTTTTGTGAAAAGTAGTTACCTGGGATACAGGATTTCTTAGGATATTGGTTTCAGTAAATGTAAAGTGTTTGGTTCAGGTTAGGATCTTCAGTATCTTGCCCTTTCAAATTTAAAGGAATTGTAGCTTACAGGTGGGAAATATGGTATTATCTCTTTTTTCATTAAGTAAAAATAGAAATAAAAATATTTCCTCTCTTCCATTCAGTAAGAATAATTTCTTGTGTATGTTGTTTTCCTGAAAGTATCTTTTTTTATCTTTTTCTGAAAGGGTCTCTTTTGCATGCACAGCACAGTGTCAAGAGGAAACCAAGTTAGAAGCATGTATTTTATGTTTAATTTTCAAAATGACAGGTGCAGTTTTTTTCAGAGGTTTTCTGATATGGATTCATTTGCTGAGAAATTTGCTATATTTGCACTCATGAGCTTTTTCCTGTTGTCTTACAGTTTAATTTTCTGCTGAAATTATGTGAGGTCGTGGTTGTGTAGGGGAATGCAAGAGCTGGTCCCAGCGGAGATCCTGTGTATTAAAGAAAGAGACTAGGAGTTGAGGAGGGAAGGAAGGAAGTCTGCAGAAAATGGAGAATACTGGAATGAGCACTGGAATACAGCATCAAAGTATTTGTGGAGATGTGTTCAGCTTTTACCAAATAATGTGATGTAATTATTAAAAATTTGTTGCAGAAGTCAGGAGGCCACTCATGCAATTTAGTAGTTTCTCCTTTACGGGGAAAAAGCTCAATCTTTCTTGACCAGATGCAGGTGGAGAAGGAAGCTTTTGTCATCACAGTCATGTGGGTATGGAAGGGTCCAAACCAACTGTCTTGTCAGTCTGATGCTGTCGGAGGTCATGCTGTCAGGTGTTCATCAGTGAGCTCCTCCTGCACACATACGTTAGTTCCCCAGGGTTCATCTTTTCTTCAAGTGCAGAGTGGTTTTAAGTAAATAATGAGAAAGTGGAGTTAAGTGATGGTGACCAGCATAAAAGAGTAGTACACCTTGGAGCATCCTGTGTGTGGTGCTGACACCTCATCCAGCCCTTCTGCATCCTCTTATAATAGTGTAAAGCCAGGAGTGAAACGGCACTCTGGAGTTCTGCGTGATCCATAGACAGAAGAAGAAATCAAACTGGTTTCACAATATGCAGGGAAAAGATAGATATGTTTGTGTGTTTACCCATTTAATTTTTTGAATACAGTAGTATTTAGTTTATAATGGTGCCAAACGTGTATGTGTGGGAGGGGTGGAGGGTGTTTAGAAAGCTGAAAATAAAAGAATGCCCTTTTTTTTCAGTCCTCAGAGTGCACTGTCTGCATTTACCGTTGACTAAGGACTTTCTGAGAAATACTAGTTTCAAGTAGTGACAGGTTGTTAGCTGAATGAGTAGAGGCTTGGGGTATTTTTCCTCTTAGAAAAAGATTAGTTCTGTGAGCCTCGATGCCCTTTTTTCTTGTTCTGAGTGGTAAGTAGCCATGCAGTTACAGACAACTTCTATTATTAAAATATACGTGTGGTAATCCGTGTTTTCAGGGTGATTATTGTCCCTGTTTTTGGAATGATAATATTTGTAGTCGATCTTTTGGCTGGTTACAGTTGTCTGCACCGTTACAGATGCAGGTGAGCATGCACTGATTGCTGTGTGGGACTTGCTTTTTTACCTTGGTGTGTAGCTGCCAGTGTTATTTAATTACAGCACTTTATATTTTGACTACAAAAAAGTAAAACAGCATATATATTATTTCATAGTTTTGGTTTGTCTTCTGAACTTCCTTTGACTATTTGAAAAGAATCCTGTCAGCAAAAAGTCTTGAATTTATTTTTTTTGAATTGTTGAGAAAGCAGATGTTCAAAATCAACCATTTCAAAACTTGGCAGAAATATTTTCCATAATGTTTTTTGTCTACCTGTCTTCCTGTTATATCTGGAACCTGTTTAGTAAATTTGGTTTATCATATTTCTTATAGAGGATTATGTGACCTATTCAACCAAAGCCAACATACCTAAAATCAGCATGCTAAAATTCCAGAAGACAAGCTCTGTTAGCTTATTCTCTCATTTCATTTTGCCTAGCAGCCTGGGCCCAGGAGGAATGAGGAGCATCTCATTACAGAGTATTTTGGAATGTAGAATGTAGGGCACTTCTGAAGGTGGGAAAGGTGGATTTAAGCTTCCTTCCCTTGGTCCCACAGGGTAAAAACCAAAGGTAACTTTGCTATAGCAACCATTCTTTCAAAAGATGATTCCACCTCTTTTTTAGGTGCCTATTCTC
>WAAG01064703.1:0-16072 GCA_013390105.1 Tichodroma muraria | reverse complement strand
CGGGAAGCGAGTTGCGCAAGGAGGTTGTGCCAGGAATTGCTTTGCGGGTGCAGCCGAGGCCGGGGCTGCAGGCAGCGCTTCCCCCGGAGATGCCCGCGTGAGGCATCGCCCGCCCCCGCCACGGGGCTCCTGCCCGGGGCGCCGGGATGAAGGGTCGAGTCTGTGGGAACAAGGATTCAACGTACGGAGCGGAGAAGGAAGCTGCCAAAGCGCACCGGCGCTCCCGTGAATCCCCGTCCGTGCCATGTGCGCACGTGGGCCTCGGGTGTCGGGACTGCCGGGGGTTAACTTAAAACTGGTGGAAGCAAACATCCTAGAAGTACATACATATGGTCCTGCTTTCCGGGGAAATAAACTTATCCACTCCATATATGACGGGAACTTTGGAGTTACTGAATAAAAATATGACTCTAAACCTCCCTAAGCACTTACTATTTCAGAGAATAGGTCAAGTGTCAGTGCTGAATAAAGTAGCTTCAGTGGGGCAGTAATTGCTTAAAATATCTTGTCCTTACATCTTAAATATATACTTGCCAGAAGTACTGAACTTTTAATTTCAAGATGAAAAATAATTTTACATTTTTTGGTATCATCCTGATCTTTAGATGGAAGTTTTGTCCCCCAAAACACTTGTTCTTTTACAAACATGCATAATAGTGTAAAAATATTTGGAAAATGGAAGAAGGCATACTCCTCTTCCCCAGCAGAATTTTGTTGTTTTGGTATTTTCCCCATGCATCCTTTCCATTTGAGAGTGGCAAGAGACCCATTCATCAAACAGGCTGTTTGATCCCTGGATAGCTCATGTAATCCTTAAATAGGGCTTTAAGATTATTTTTAATTTCTCCCAAGCATTATTATATATAGATATATATATAACACATAATTTAAAAAAAAACATTAATTACTTTTGCACCATCCCCCTCTCAGACACTTTTTGAATGGAAGAAAGATTAATTGCAAACATGAGCTACTTGGAGAGAATGGAATAAAGAACCACAGAGCTCTTGTTGTCTGCAATAAAATTAATTGTGAGCCTTATTTTGGTGAATTAGGGTGCCAGGGGGGTTAGCATACATTGTGCAGCAGAAGCAGGCACAGGGCTGCTGTCAAGGAGAACAAAGGTTTCTTCAAAAATTATCAGATGTTAGAGAATATATTTCCAGCAGTAACGCTTTTCACACATGAACTGTGTTTTTTTTTTTTTTCTGCTGATGAAGTGACACAGATCAATTATAACTGTTTTATGAAGAAAGATACTCTTCCTAGTAAGTCAGTTTTCTAGAAGTTCAGTTTTTTTTGAGGATAACTGATGCAGGTGTAGTGTGAGAGGTACCGTCAGCTTCAGGTCTCAGATATCTGGTGCACTGTTTGCCTGCTGTGCTGTTGTCCTCTGGAGAATAAAAATGAGAAATCCAACGAAAATAATTACTTTTGGTATTCTAAACTACATTTAACATTTTCTCCTTGTGTCTCTTGTGTTCCTGTGAACATGCTTTCCCTCAAAAATAACTTACCAATAAAGTGCATGTCAACAGTATGGGAAATGTATACTCCATTCCTGCAAGTAAATACACGTACTGAGAACATATTTTCAGTTGTGCCCTGCAAATGACCTTGCTGGAGATTGCTCGTGCAATCCTACGCACCAGGAGCAGCCAAATAGCTGTCCCACCCAACTGGCCATTGCCAAGAAGGTGTAGTGGTCTCAAGTTTTGACAGGCAAGAAGCTGAAATTCTAGGAAAATTCATTCTTTCTAATTATTATTTAGGATTTAACTAAGTATCCATTGGTAGAAATCTTTAGTCATCAACTTTTAACCAATTTTTGGAGTACTCTGTTTTTATGAACCACAGCCAAGTTATGTGGTTATCACCCTGCTTAGGAGTAGTCAGTAGCCTGACTTCATGAACCTTCTGTACTCACGAGCCAGGTTGACACATCTCTTAGGTACTTCACTGCCCTCACTGCAGAGGCACTCCCAGACAACTGGGTGAAAAATTAGTTCCTCCATTACATTTAAACACATCAGCAAGGTGACAACTAGAACAAGATGTTCAAATCTTTAACCAGAGACAATTGAGAAACTGAAATAAAGATACTATTTCTTTCCTTACAGCATTGTTACAACATACAATGCAGTCAGGAAACTATTTAATTTTGTCCTTTCCTCATGATGATTATGATAATTGCTTCTATTGGAACTTTGAAGAAGGTCAGGACTTATCAGAATTGTCCTTGGAACATTTCCCTCCATGACACTGAGTAGGAGCAGTAATTCTTCCAGTATTGCTTTTCCCAGAATAACTAATCAAAAATTAAAATGAAGCCAGGAGGGAAACAGAAAAATACAAACAAATCAAATCCTCAACCCAAATCACCATGCTTCACAGGATCCTAAAATTCAGTGGTGGCTAGGGAAGTTGCCTAGGGTCCATTGTGGACAACACTGCAAACATGTACTGGCTGGACATACCATATAGCTAAAAACAAACAAGATGTTGGTATACATGTAGAATGCAATGAGGAGAAATACAGAAAACGAAACCAGGATGTGTCAGCTGGGTGGTGCTTTCTCGTATGTGCTTGTTGCATGTCACACCTCACTTCCAGAAAATGACCTCCAAAGGTAAGTTTTGAAGAAAGCTGCTACACACTATTTAGTAGATGGAAAACTGCCCCCATTAAAATTTGAAATTTTAAAAGAGTGAAGTTTGAAACACTTGGCTCAAGAAAGTAACTCATGGGACAAAAAAAGGTCAAGTTCTTCTGTTTTCCTATATCACACATTGCTCAGGTAAATTCAAAACCCATAAAAAGATTTTCCCCCTTCACACATCAGTAGATTCTTACCCCACAATACTAGGGAAGTAATGAATTAGTTTGAAAAAGGAGCTGTACTTTTTTATGAGTAAGAACAATAGCCAGCTGCATGTTTGTGCAAACATACTTTGCAATGGAATTCAGATGTCAGCCACTGGGATAGGAAGGGGAGCTGTGGCCCACAGTGAGGAGGCAGGTGGTTGGTGTGGGGCTCGTGGGAGCCCGGCACTGCTCACTCCAGCACTGCTCCTCTCCTGGGTTACAGCAGCCAGGACTGGGGGTCTGACACCCAAGCCAGAAGCTATTCTTGCACTTATGACTCAAATATGCTGGTGATTTTCTTTTTTCTTTCTTGCTTCCCCAGACCAGAGGGGCTGCAGACCACTCCCTACTGTACACCTTGGCACCTGGTCTCCAAAGCTGGGTTGCCTGCCAGCTCCAGTGGGAATAGCACAGTGGCCGGGATGGAGAGATTGCTAGCTGACTCATGGGAAATATTATTATTGGTCTTTCTAATTGCTTATAACCGTTCTGTTTTCAATATGTGCTCAGATATGTCAGCTGACTAGTAAGTACATCCAGAGCCAGAGAAACCCAGATAACAACATTCCTCCACCTGAAACTTTGCACCAGTATTTTTGCCTGCTTAGGCAATGGTTCCTGCTCTTTCACGTACGTGCCCACTAATTTTTTGACACTACATCCCACCAAGAGATCATTGTTTCACACCCACAGCAAATATCTGTGGAAGCTCCTCTCCATCCCAGTAACATCCTTACAGCAGGACCTTTCATCCACCCAACACATGATGGGCTTGAAAATCTTGTTACACATGATACAGGATGAAAGGTGGTGATGATACAGCACAACCAAAACTGTTTGATGTTTAAATTACTGGCATCAAAGGGCACAAAGCCAGCATTAAAACATTTCTGAAGTAAGTGGGGCAAGAAGCTGGGTGTATCAACCAATTCTCTGGCCATTATTTGACGGTAAGATAAATGGGTTTAAATTGGGAAGGAGAGGAAATGCAGAAAAGCAACAGTTTTATCTGGCTCTTAAACCTTCACATTTGTGTATGGAAACCATAGCCACGAGAAGAAATAAATAAAAGCAACTGCAGGAATAAGATTTTATGCAGGCATACAAGTAAAAAAAAAACCCCTAATAAGCATGGTTTTCTTTAGAGCACCATATATCAAAGAGGGCATCAAATATTTATTTTTCTAATTTTATATAAAGCCCTTAAATAAAGGCATTTTTCTTGCCTTTCCCTACTTTGCTAGAATCACACTGAGACAAAACAACTTATCTGCCTATGTACTTTTCAGTTAATTATACCTCCCAAGTTTATCTGGAGAGGTTCTTCACAGATTCATAAATTCCTCAAGTAGCAAAGGAAAATGTCCCCAACCTGTCCATAATGAAAACCAATCTTTTAGAAAATGAAGCAAATGATTTCATTCTTAATTTTTACAGAGTCATCTCATTACAAATGATAGTGTGACAAACTAATGCTAATTACTTTGGTTGCCCTTTTTCTCTTGATGGTATCTAGTTAAAAGTAACAGCTGAAAAGTACATTATAATTTCTTTAATGTGTTTAGACACTATGATACATGTGGGTTTTCATTTATATGTATGCATCGTCTTGATCTATCTATCTATGTATCTATCTATAGAAAATGCTGGGCTATACTGAGAATAAAACAAAGCCATGCATGATTTCTGGTATTTTTGTAGAAATTGTTGTTTTCTCCAATAGTTAACTATAATATACACAAGGAAAATATAGCAATAAATTAATTTACTTACTTGCCATTTTGTTAAAAAAATTAGAATGATGATTTAGCACACAAACAATCCAAATGTTTAAAACAAAGGAGAAAAGCATTGAAAATTAGTATTTTAGAAGGAAAATCTATGGAGAGGAAACAAAAAAAGGAAGGGAAAGAAAAGCATTGAAAATTAGTATTTTGGAAGGAAATCTTTGGAAAGAAAATCATAGGTAATGTTATTTAAGGCTAGGCTACTGTACTGCTGTTATAGATCTATCACTCAGCTCTTACTGAGACGTAAGAGTGTCAGGACAGAGAATACATCTTGTAGACTGCTGCTGAATTGAATCAGGGTGGTAAATGGTTTTGGTTTTTATCTTTTTTTCTTTTATATATTGTCTGTATTATTTATACATATATTTGTAGCTTTGTAGCTTCTTATTGTAGCTTAGCTTCAGCATTTTTCTAAGCGGGAAGATGAAACAAATTCCAGGACCCCTATGCTATCTTGGTTCTCCTTAGAATCCAAGGTTGAAACCTTGAGGTCTCTTCTTGAGACATATTTTTGTAAACAAGGCCTTGTCCCCACTGAAGAGGGGGAGAATTTAGAAGGTACTAGANTTTATCCCTTCGCTCTGTCTAGTTTCTGTTTCAGGTCAGCCTCTCTAGGCATCAGCTGGGTACATTACTTCACCAGTCAGTTGCTAATTGGGGGACTCCTGTCAAATATGCTAACGCGCAGAATCTATGAACATTGCACATGCATCACGTGGGGTATACATCTTCGGTGTTTTCCACCTAACGCGAGCTGTGCACCTGAGGATCCTTATATAAAGGTATAACCCCTTTTAATCACCCTAACTATGTCCAGCTCCTATTTCTAGGACCAGAGAAAAAGACATCAATGGTACAACCACATTCTTGACACGGCCCTGGGACCGAGGGCCCCATGCAGCTGCTGCTTGGCAGTGCACAGAGAAGTAACCAGACACACTTTGCTCCTGTCCATGCAACAGTATTGCAAAGTAGAAGTCAATAATATGGGAGTAGACAACAGTTCAAGGATGCATCTCACAGTCCAGCAACAGACTCCAGCACACAGGGTTATTCTTTACATGCACAAGGTTAAAATTGGCATCGTGCACTTCAGTACTATACCTCACCCCCATGACCACCAAGATCACCAAACAGCAAGGAAAAGAATACTGAGGCAAAAAACTAAAATAAAAAATTAAAAGTTTACTAGAACAATTCAGGAAACTGAAAGCTTTGATTAACTTTGATAACAGATCATCTGTAAGCGATCAAATAAAAATGTACGGGAACTTTTCGCTACACTTTTCTTATTGCCAGATTTTACAATCTTTCCTCTTCCCTTCAGACAGATTAATAAATTTTAACAATTCCATATAGGTATTAATTAATAACAACTGGAATTATAAGCTAATAGCTGAAGATGATTTTTCAGTGCACAGAATAAGTGGAGACGTTGGTATCTCAGAGCTTATCCACATGATTCCTGGGTGATCTTTGCCCTGTTTCCCAGAAGTTAATTAAAAAATCTGCAAGTTTATCTTCTAAGTAAATGTGTTAACGATCTTTTGGGTTATTGTTTGCTTCTTCTCAATGTTTTGAGCAACTCTACTTTCTGTCACACTGTATCCACAGGATGACGTTATTTACATTCATTTTTGGTTTCATTTTGTCACTGATTTTGTAGCACTGTTTTACTGGATTTTAGCATCTGCACCATCCCAGTGCTTGGAACGATGTTAAGAAAAGACCAGCACACTTGCTTATGTAATATACTATTATGACACATCTGGGTAAAAAGGCATGCAAAATTCACCATGAATGTGAAAAGGTCTACCTGTGCTCCTCTCATGTGGCAAGTGGAATGCAGAAAATTCCCCTCTTCCCATGCGCAATAAGAACTGCCAGGCACTTGTAGCACCTACCTAAACAAAAGGTATAGGCCAGGCCTGAAAACTGAAGGACTGTGGAGAATTTGCTTCAGTTTTTCAGCTTAAAACCAGATAACCAGATTTGAAAATATTAATATGACTTTTGATAAGATACTTTAAATATCAGAGCTCAAATCAGATTCAGCCTTGCTACAGTCTTTTTTAAACACAAATTTAAGCAGTGGGTTGGTTTAATTTATAGATATACTTGCTTTTCACAGAAAGGGAAAGATGAAAATTTTATATGAAGGAACCATCTTTTATGAGAAATGGAATTTATTATCTATGATCACTATATAGGTTATGCTTACATAAAGATGAGGCTTAATGTACAAGCCGCATGCAAATAAGGCCATTATATACCTGAAAACAGTAGGAATGATCAGGCTTGTTTTTAAGAAAGCAGACTTCTGGAGCCGTGGTTTTGGAGCTCTCAGTCATCCGGGGAATATTTTTCACTATCAGAATAGAACTACACATCTTTTTAGAAGGTGTCACATCAAACTGTACAGATCAGTACATATCCAAACTGTACTGAGAGATCCTAATATCTCCAGCTTAAATCTACAGTAATTGTATTTGTCAAGAGTAACCACTGAGCTGTGAATAGACTTATTTTTATAAGCATAACAGATTTAACTTTTGTTGCCTTTAATTAATCCCAGATATAAAAGCTCCTTAAGTACCTTTTATTTACCATGACTTACCTCACATCTGTTAACTAACTGAAAAACCCTATAAAAAAACAAATTGTCCTTAAATAGTTTGCAGTTGAGAAAGTGTATGGCAATAAACAAATTTGAGAAGCCAAATGTATGCAGGTTTAAAACAATTCCTTTCCCATAACGAGAAATTGAGGAGAACTTTCTGTCCAAGTTGCTAATGGAGACAATTTTAAATAGTCGTTTCTTACAGTAACAGCAGTGGAAACTACTTAGCTCTTTTCATTTCCCATGGGATGAATACTGACTGAGTAATTACAGCTATAATCTCTTCAGTCTTTTTACAAAAGTTTTCTGCATAATTATGTCATTAAGACAGAACTTACTGTATGTAACATGCCTATAATTCAATTGTGCTTAATGGCTCCAACCTACTTAATTTTACCCATTTTCCTTTGTATTTGGAATTTCATGAATGCTTTGTCATAGAAATTTATGAAATAGATGACAAACAGAACATAAAATTTTCATTTATCTATATATAAAGGTACTGACTTAATGGTATAACCACAAGAAACATCCAGATGCCTATGAAGAATCAAAAACCTTTTAGAGAAAAAAACCCTATTTTTAAATTTAAAATCTATGTCTTAAGCACTGTGAAAAAGTGTATTTTTAAAATCTGTGTCTAAAGCATATTTACTCCTCACTGCCTTCCCTCCAAATAAATGAGACAATTTTATACATATTTACAGTATTTAATAAAGATGTCTAAACCAGTGAAAGTTTTTACATAAATGTTTCAGCACTTAAAATAAGGAGAAGCATTTAATTTGCTCTCAGATCAGACAGTAAAATTAAATGGAAACTTAACAGCCTTCTGCAGAAAGAATGCATTAAACCATTTCTCTCTGTGGGGAAAGGCAGTATCTCAATATGATTAACAAACACAAATTTAATTTAAGCAGTTACTAACTCTATCCTAATTTAAATGCTTAAGTGTTTGCTGCCTGACTGATAAATAATCAGCTTCTTTTGGAGTCTGCATTAGTGTGTTTTACCAAATCCTTGAAAGTTATTCAGTAGGGTTTTCTCTAAATTCTTTGGCTACATTTAAGAAGTTAAATACATGTGAAATCTACCAGCTAGAAGTACCTTAAAAATAATACACATTTACAGATTATACAGGGATCAGAGTGCAAATGTCAAGAGAGAATTGTTGTCAAGGACTAGGTTACTTACAGCATCCGTTTTTACATCCCAAACAGAAGGCTGTAGACAAAAAAAAATTGCAGTTCTTAGATTTAGAAATCTCTTTGAAGAGTTTCTTGATCACCTAAAAATGCCTCAAACTGAACCACTGTTTCATGTATTAACGTTTATCACTTTTAATTATAACCTGCAGTATCTGCCTCCTCTTTTTTTTCTTTTGAAGAATATAGAAGTTCAGAAACTGCTCATATAAAGAACAGAAATACTGGTTGTATTCCCATATGGAATTTTAACGACTTTGGATTCTTTTATGTCTTCTGAAGATATTTTTGTAAGCAAAATATGAAAGCAGAAATCCACGTCAGTCCTCCGAAAGAGCTTTGGGTTATAGTGATTTTGTGAAAATGTTTAATTTTCTTCTTGCAGCATTTCTTCTATTTCTTTATCCCAGTTTTCATCACGCTTTTCTGATTCTGTCACCACCTCATACTCTTGAAGCTCTTGTTGTAATTCTTTTTCCCAATCAGCAGTTTCTTCTAAAAGAAACAAATAATGTGCAAGAATTTAATGGATAATATTGAATGTTGTTTATTTATATAAAACTAGATGAATTTACACTGAATCTCTCTTATATCCCCTAAACTTTATGGACTATTCTCCTTAGAAACAAAAGGAACTTCAGAAATTTCACCTTCCTATTGATCACAAGTAGGAATTAATTAATATACAAAGTTATATTCCTATATGCATAAAATAATAAAGATACAAAGAGCAAGTACAGAGCTAAGTCATTATGAGTGTCCCTTTGCAAGTAATATTTTCATATTACTTTCAACTGAATCTCCCTTTGCAATTTTAAATCCCCATAAAAAACGAAGTTTGTAAAAGTGTGGATATACTGTTCTGAAAGAAAAAAAAAATCAAGACCAAATACTGTGGCTACTTTAAAACAAAGAAGAAGGTGTTCTCCTCACTGGCATTTGTAACTAGGCAAGCTCATTTAATCAGGGTTAAAGGTAATCATATTTCATACTTCAGGGCAAAAAAATGAGTCAGAGGGCATTCCTGTGTTGTTAATCTCTGTTTTAATTAGCTCTACCTATCATAGGCAAGAGTGTGGGGGAGGAGATGGGTGTTTGATGTGTTACACGTTGGTTGGTACTTCAGCCTAGGTAGGAAGGTACGCAATTCCAGAGTCCAAGTCAGCCCAGCCAGCTGAGATTTCTCTGAACAAGTAACACATTAATGGCCTATTGAAACACTTTCATCAAAGAACTAGATGCAAGAAACTGGTATTACTCATTACAATTCCTCAAGCTTGGTTATGTATTGGAGAGGAAAAAAAAAAAAAAGTCACAAAACAGTGATTCAGCAAAATCCAAAGCACATTCTAAGAAAATTCTGCAAATTTTGTGATAAGTATCTACATACACAGGTGTTGTTATAGTAAATTATGTATGGCCAGAGTCACATCACCGACTGCTTTTATGCTCTTTACACTGCTATTAGTTCTTCTCAATTATTTTAATTAATAAGCTCCACTTAATTTCTCATCATCATTCTCAGAACTATTTGTTAAATTTTAACTGTTCCAAATGCCTGTAAACCTTTATACGCAGAGGCTTCTTCAAGTTTATTGTCTGGTGCAAATGTTGCCTTTTTAGCTGGTGCCAAAAGAAGAAAACAGAGCCTGACTTTCAAATACTGTACTTTACCTGCAAGGATGTCAATTAAAGAAAACAATTAATATGCAGAAGAACCTATGAAAGAGAAAGGAGGAGATAAAAAGAAAAAGTACCCCACACTCACTTTCATAAAAGAGTGACCTAAAACTCTTAGGTTCTTTGGATTTAAGCCATTCACAGTTAACGTTCTGTGTAAGATGTGGTTTGACCATGTGAAAATTATCATTAATTTCTGCAATATCTCACTGAAGGTTGTTTCATACACTTTGGAAAAAACAGTCACAAATCTGCTTTTCTAAACTGAATTACAACTTTTCTTTTTCTTTTAAATCAACCTGTCTTAAAATTGCTCTACAAATGTAAGAAACAGAGGTAATAGTAGCTTTACCTTCTACTACTGAAGTCTCTTCTTTCTTTTTGTCTAGCACTAGTTGTTCCATTTCTTTTCTTAGATCTTCCTGATTCAGATTACAGGTATCAAAAGCATCACTCACAAATTCTGATACACCTGGACTTGTGGAAATCTCTTCCTCATCCTGCAACAAGACACTTTAGTATAAACTTATCCAGACAGGGTAAAAAAAGTCACCCATACATACTTTCACTCATGTGACTGCTTTTAAATAGAGTTGGCAAAACCCAAACACATTACTCTCACAACTACTTTTCTTTACTGGCAATGTTTCCTTACAAGTATTTTTGTACAAACAAAAATGTTAGACAGCTGTACTGAAAATGATCTGGCTTACATTCTAGACTGTCTTTTTGTGTTCTCTTAACAACTTTAATTCTGATTTTGTAATCTTCAGAAACAATAATAAACTCCTGAGTAGTTTAGAACAGGATGTAAATACTAAAAATTTGACCACAATTCAGTAACAGCTTTCTACACTGAAGAAAGATTAAGAGAGGAAATCTTTGGAAATCTTTGCCCACTGCATATTATTGGCAAGTGAATGCACAGCTCTGCTTCTGCCAAGAGTGTTCTCTGGCACCAATTTTACAATCCAGAAATGAACAAGGGCCATTATGTGTCTAAGGTAAAGGTTTTTGCAGTACCAAGCAAAAGTGAAATAAAATAGTGTTGCTATTGCAATACATCATTTAGATTTCTTATACTTCAGCCTCACCACTGCTTGAAGAGTTGGACAGAACATGGCACACAAATATTTTTATGAAGGTACTGCTAGTGTCTCAATGCAATGCTAATCTTCTACTCCAAACATTTTGGAAATTTCACTCTTGACATTAAAATCACATCATAATATGCAGGATACTAAGGAAAACATTTTTCACATAAACTACTGTTTCTGCTACTGAAAATGAGTTTCAAGATTATATACTAAAAATAAATATCACAGCAAAAGAGCAGCAGGTTAGGACTGTCAGATACTATATTATTATGGTTTCATAGCAGAACTTACTCGAAAAGATGCATAATTACTTATTAAGAAACAGCTTCACATACTAAATCCCAGATAAAATATAACAGCATTTTTACCTCTTGTGATTTTATTTGAGGCTTTATTGTAACAGGCGGTGTTTTTGGCCGTACTGTTTCTAGCAAGGAAAAAAAAAAGGTAGATAACATTTAAATAAATAAAGACCTCATTTAATTTGCATGGCTATTAAATACACATAGGAAATAGACATATAAATAAAAATACAACTGCATTATTTGTATATTTCCTTGTATATTGTAAATATACAAGGAAATACTGTATTTTAAGGAACCTTTGTGGTTAAAGGTTGAATTTAGCCACAGGTGAACCATTTTCAAAAACAAAGAGAAACAATTTTCTGTTCTTAATTAAGACAAATTTAGCAAGGCACTTCTTCATTATGGCTCCAAACTTAATAGACAGGACCTCTCTGACCCTCAAAATGACATCCCAAGATCTTTAAAGTTACAAATGCATAGACTTGGTCATGAAATCCAGTCACTGTCTATCACAGAAGTTCTCAAACTCCCCTTGCTGGGTACTACTGCTGACATGGGTGCCAGTTAGCTCTTGGGCAGACCAGACTGCAGACGTACTATGCACACACCTAAGGGCACATGAGAACAGTGTTCAGCAGCCTTACCTTTCACACAGGCAAAGGAAGTCACTGAGAAACAAACCCTGGAAGCTGGTCTCAATTTCCTATGAAAACCCACTGTGCATTCTGTATTTAGAGCATGGTGCTAGGAAGACAATGATTGTTTACATGCAAGGTTAGATCTTTTCCCTAGCAGGAAAAGGAACATCCCAGTTTTCTTCCTCGTGCAACTTTCAGGGGAAAGGAGTTACAATGAAGAGCCGGGTGGTTGCAAGAACAATTAACATGCAGGGGAGGCTGTGGTAGTGGTGGAGCGCTTGCTTAGCAGTTCTCTTTGCTTGAACATGCAAAGCAGCTCTGAGCTTGCAGCTCTGCTTCCTACAGGGTGCCCAGGTGGATCCTTCCTGCTAACTCAGAAATTTCTGATTTATTTTTATGTTTAATTTTTAAAATAAAGGTCAGTTTTAATTAAAATCATTCCCTAATTGGTATAAAAGCAGCTGTCACTGCTTTTATAGATCATCTACTCAGTGCCCACTGCTCTGTCCCATCTTCTTTCTTCCTTCCACTCTCCTGTCTCCAGAGGATCTCTCACTGCACCCAACACTGCAGCCAAAGTGGCTCCGGCATTCCCTGCTTGGGGAAGCTGTAAGACATGGCAGTAACTGTTTGCTGTTCACGAGAGGTGCCTCAGGCCCCACCTGCTGCTCTCGTGCAGGTGGGCACAGCTGCTCTGCACTGGGCCACGCCCCAGTCATGTACCATTAGCACCTACTGGCCTGGCATCATCTCCTCCACTGCGGTGTGCTCTCATCCCAAGGTGTCTTAGTTCCTAACTACAAAGCTACCAATACCTAGAGAAGGGCTAGAACTTGGCATTTTGTTATAGATCTTATACAGTCTTTACACTAGAATGTGGAATGTCATCCATTTGTCTCTCCTCTTTTCCTTTCACATCAACCACACTCATTTAACTTTCTGAAAAGAGCAGCTAAGGAGGAGACAGAAATGGAAGGCTAACAATTCTATTTTATAGACACTCAGCTTTAAGAAGAAGCCCGGAACATTACAAAGAACTACCAACAGGCAATTACTTCTAGTTTTAGCCTCCAATTAGGGAATCCAACTTTCAAAAATGTTACTTAAACCAAAAATAACATGTATGATTCAGAGCTTCCCAAATCTATGCAATTTCTGAGTCAAACAAAACATGCATTGACTATAGTCTGGTACACGTATCTTTGCCATTACAGAGCATGCAGTCATTAGTAAATCTATCTGCATATCCCACACTGGTGGTTTGAACTGTAGAAGAACAGCAACAGGCCAAAGGACAGTGGAGTTTTTTTATTTTTTTTAAATGAAGCTATGTTTTGCTTTAGTCACAATGGGAATTCTACTAGAACCCAGCAACTTTCACTTTGACTGAGTGGTAGTTCCCAAGGGTTTGGATGACTCAAATGTAACATTTTTGCTGTAGAATAGGATCAAGATGCCATTTCTCCTGTAAAGTTGAGACACTTCAATTAAAACAGCCATAGTTTTGGGACAGCAAACAACTGTCCTGAATAAAAGTAGTGGGAAATTGGTGCCTCTTGGTCTACAGTATATTCTGGAGTAGCCTTTCCTGACAGCATTGCTTGGATGGCAATGCTGACAGGACAGGCTACTGCGGAGTCTACTTAGAGAAAACTACTTTTTCCACTCTAGATGGGGACCTTGCCTAGGCTGATACAGGCACAAAACAAAAACAAAACCTGAGAAGCACGAGACAAACTGACAGCAAAGGCACATATACAACATGGAAGCCCAGATTTGTAATTCCATCTGTAGCCTCCCCTCCACCCCGAAGTTCAGCTGCCCATCCAAGGAGCAAAGGGCCAGCTGAGTAACCTTAGCTCAGGCTGTGCAGAAGATTACTAAGCTGTGCAAAAGACCTGTGAAAAACTCTGTAAAAAGAATAACAAAGGTGACTCAAGAGAAAAAACACCTATATGGAAAGATACTATATTCAAAAAGGAGGAGAAATAAGTTAACTTGGCAGTGATTAGCTGACTGTCAGTCAGGCCAGCAGTGTCAACAGGATATAGGTATTAGTGGATTTCATGGATGACGATGCATTAATATTGAGGATATGAAAACCATTCCAAGGTGCAGTAAAGGCTCTTTCTGGCCAATGCCTACCAAGATCCTTCAGGTGTCTTACCAGGGTGGTGAGTGTACCTAGATTAAGCTAAGATTTAATGAGCTACTGGTTATCTTTTGTGTCTCTGCCAGTAACTAACTCCTTTATACTTTTTAAGCCACAGATATTCTGCTTGCAGAATTTGTTAACGTGCAAAGAGGTCCAGTGGCTCATAAGGGGGTCAGTAAGAATCACCTGTAGAAACTGATCAATGTAACTGAAGGCATCTTTGTTGAAGCAGCTTTTTCTTCTCAAGGTTGAATCCCAGGTAGCCTCCTGGTCCCCATTTTTTCTGTTTCCACAATACATTATGAGCCTTTCCACACCCTGCACTCCCCATCACATCATTCCACAGAATGATCAGTTCTGCCCCTGTATCACTAACTTCTGTTTGGCATGAGAGATGAACAAAAGCCAAAGAAAACCATATGCCAGCTGGTTGGGTTGGCTAGTAACTGTTGTCTGATCAAGTGAACCAAAGGTATCTCCTAGCTCTTTCTGACAAGTCAAAAATCACACCTAAGACCACGAATGGACATCAACTGTTAGACACCAAGTACAATATTTCTCCTCTTGAGATTTCCACTCTTGTGACAAAGTTGGCTGAAACTGGAAGACAGCTTAAAAGCACCAGGAGCCTCCTCTTCCCCAGTCTACACAGACACCAAGTATTGTGAGAGAAGCCCTGATTTAATAGGCAATCCAGGATAAAAATGTGATGGCGCCTGATGTATACAGTGAGCATTTGTTGATGCCTGAAGATTTTTAGCTTTTGAAATTTATTTTTAGCTCTGTACATTTTTAATATATAGCTGTATAGTTTCTAGCACTTTCTCACACTATAGAACAGTAGTTACCCTTTCTCACATATTATGCCACATTCTTGAAATTCTGTTTGGTCTTATTTTAAAAAAAAAAGTTGCTAACAAGAACATCTTGTTTTGCACTAACACCTGGGCTGAAATAATAAGATACTTTGTAGATATAACAAGACACAGGGCTAAGAATCCTTGGATGGGCTTCAATGGGGCAGATCCATGGGTGGGTTACCAGGGCAACCGTTCTCCTACTGGATGTACTTGCTAGACATGTTAATTAATTAAACTTATAAAAACTGTGAAAATTTGATTCTGCATATACATATAGGCATTATATGTGCAACTGAAAGCTTTCATTAAAAGACTGCTCTTTATGTTATCAATTTTCATACTGCTTGAAAAACTTTTCTTCCAATTTTAGACAACAGCATGACGCTAAGTTAATGAACTGTGCTGAAACAAACGTTTCCCATACCTTTCAGTTCTCTATCCTCCTCTCTGCCTTTGCTCTCTTCCTTTCCTGCTGCTTGCTGTTGAGCTGCAAGCGCGGTGAGTTGTGCGGACTGTTTAATTAGGGACACCCTGTAGAAATAATTTCTCCAGAATACCTCCTCCTTTACACTAGAGAGAACAAACAGATTTTGATTATTACATTTGGAATATTGTTCCTTTTACCACCTAGCAGCGAAATAAAATTAAATATGCAGAGAGGAGGAGTAGATGTAGCTGATATTTAAGTAAAAACTTAAAAAATAAATTTGTGACATTAACACATTCTGAAAAGTCCATCATTTTAGAAGTTCCTCATCTCTCACAAGACATTTGCAATTGACTTGAACCTACAATAGTAATGTTATAACTCTAGAAAAAGCTTAACAACATGCAGCAATACATGGTATGGAAA
>WAAG01064700.1:316-19148 GCA_013390105.1 Tichodroma muraria | reverse complement strand
TAAATAATTAAAATTGGACTATATATAAATAATAAACTATAAAAAATATACTGAGCTTGTTTTGCTGAGAGGTGCAATGTTGTCCTCCTCTCAGTAGGAGGACAATTTAAACTGTAAATAAAGTGAATTTGCTCAGTTGTCCAGGGACTGAAGGGGCAAGTGTGAAAGGAGGGACCAGCACAAGCTGCACAGTGGTAAGACCCAACTTTTAACTCACCAAACTTACTCTTGCTTCTGCAGCTCCACACAATTTAAAGAGGTTTTTTTTTGTATGTTTTGTTTGTTTGTTTGTTTTTTTTTAATGGTTTATGTGATCTGTAATAGATAGTATTACCCCTCCCCCTCAGATCTGAAAAAAATTGTAGGGGCTGCTGATGCTGTTTTGTAATGTGCTTTTTTAACATCCTGTTCTTCAAATGTGAAGTTCAGGAAAAAATCTTTTATTTTAGTGGCAGCAAAATGCCTGCAGCTTAGATTCCTAGAAAAAGTGAAAATGCTTTGTGACATGAATGCAATTTACCCTTAACATTCTCTGTACAGTGTTCTCTGATCTGCTTGCTTCCCATGTACTTTCAACCCCTTTGAAAATGCCTTAAGGTCCCACTTGATAACACTTGTGAGCCAAAGTGTGCTGAACTTCTGGAAGATGATTGGAATGGTCTGGAAAAAAAAAAAAAAGAAAAAATCATGCACCTGAGTGTTCAAAAAGCCTTGGGAGAGATTGCTTTCTTTCAGTTTCAGATTTGATAATGGTTTCCCTGCTTGGGAAATATGTGTATATATTGAGGATTCATTTTTGGCGTCTCTATTTCTGAATATTACAGTACATGCAAATTCAGACATGAAAATAAATTTTGAAGGTGGTATCTTGATTGATATTTCCTTGAGTTAAGCTATTATAGGAGAGCAAAAGGAAGAGGAATAATGATGAAGCAAAACCTANAGCAAAAGGAAGAGGAATAATGATGAAGCAAAAACTATCCTACAGCTTTTGTGTGGGAAGTTATGAGGAGGAGATGCTGACTCAAGAGGAAAAAAAGGAAAAGAGAATCTAGTAATGGTGCACCTGATTTTAGATATTTTTATTGTGTTTTTTTGTTTGTTTTATTTTTCCATAGTTGCGTAACTTGGTGTTATGTACAAGTATGATTTTGCATATGATTTTCTTTTTTTAAATCATTTTTTATGGAAAAATTAGAAAAGTTGGATAATTTTCCTTTAGTCAATTTTATTAGAAGCAGCCTATCCTAATTCCTCCTGAGGAGCGAGCAGATGCTGTAAATACAGTAGCACATGTTTAAATATAATACATCAGGAAAGGGTGGCTGTTATGTGAGTAATAGTATTATGTAGAAATAATAGGCAAGACTGTCCATTTGAAACAATTTGAGCACTGATAGTGCTGTGTTGCCCACAGATTTGCTCTTAGGACCATTTTGTGCTTACCTTGAATGCTCTTACAGCTTATCGTAGGCTCTGTCCTGTGATCTGCACCCAAGTTCAGCTGTATTTAGAAAGCCTTTTGTTCCCCTCTGCAAGGCAGTTCCATGTATAGACATATTGTCTAAAAGATACTCTGTAGCCAGTTACAAATTATTCATCTTTTGTGCTGACACTGAAAGAGTTTATCAATGACCACTGTCAAAACATTCTGGTTTGCTACATGCCTTATTTGATTTTCTTCATACATAGAGACCCTCAAGAAAAAGTGAAAACCAGAAAGGATTAGAGTTATTTTTATTGTAGATGTGCTTAAAAACATAATCCAAGATTATGGTTCTGCTGTTTCACTTTATGTGGAAAGAGGCAAAACTTGATTTTCTTATATCTCATTACACAAGACTCTGAGATTTAAAAAAAAAAAATAAATTGCTTATTTTGCAGAGAGAATATAATGGAACTCAAAAAACCCCAAACAAACAAACAACCAAAAACACACACAGGGAGGAGATTTTCATGGCTTCAATACAGGGAGTTTAGATAATCAAAATTTTAGAGTTTCATATTCTGAACACTCATACTTAAGTGTCCCCATGGCAGTAGGCTCCTAATACATATCTTCTCTGTATTTCAATCACCAAATAATTACTGAAAAAAATTGAAGATGCTGGCTGAGAATTTTGTGTTTTGGATATTGGGAAATCTGCTCGTTCTTGATTTTAAAATGGTAGCATAAGAAATCTTTGGCAGAGGTGGTATATAAGGTGTATAAGGTATATAACTACTCACTGAGTAGTTCAAGGCATTTCTTCTCTATGTACCCTTCATTTTCCATGTAATTTAAATCTATGGCATGATCAGTGGATTGTTGGAAAATGTTTGTTCAGTTTGGGAGTCCTACTGGTAGAGGACCGCTCTAGGACATAACCCCCATATTATTTTAGCAGCTGGTATATAAGGAATTGTGGCTTGGCTTCCAGCTTTGGATCTTACTGTTTTAACATGAAAGAAACTTTTCACATTTAAATATGATATACTGTTCTTTTTCAAAGTTGTTTGTTGCTTGTATTTGAAGCATAAATAGTACTATTTCATTCAGCTATTCTGGTTCTAGAACCTTTATTTGTACCTTGCCCCAGTCTTACTGTTAACAATAAAAAATAAAAATCACCTAAATAACACCAGCTGTGGAGATAAAAGACATGACTTTGAAGTATTTCTTAGACCTCAAAATAATATGCATTTTTGACACGGCAGTGGGAATAACTTTCATGCCAATGTCTTAATTATTAGCAGGAATTTTACTGTTATGTATAGTCACAGAAAGGCATTACTTCCTAATAATTTTCTCCTCCCTTGTGTGTTCACTCTTTTCTTCTTTGCCCCTGTAGAGTACCTATCCTTCAGACTGTATGAATCTCTTCTCCACAATACCCATGAGCAGTGAGTTGGCTGCACCATGTTTATAAATAGAGACTGTTGCAGTATACTGTCTGTGAGTCTCCTGACTGTCTTCTGTCTACTAATGTGAGCCTTGGCCATCACTTCTCTTCCTTCTTATCACTTTCTCCTTATCAAACGTTTCCACTGGATTTATAAATTTTCAGGGGAGAAACTGTTTCACTTCAAGAAATAGTGCAAAATTGGTCTGAGACTTGAAAGGGTTTTTTTTCCTTTCTTCTCTTCTTTGCTGCATGCCGTGAAATTTTACTGTGTCTATATTTTTGAGATTATTCAGCTTGCAAAGTCTGAAAAGGGACATGAATGCTTTGCTGTGAGAGGTGGTCCCTCTCTTTATGAGGATACCAGACTGTCAGTCATGGGGGGGCTTGGATTGGCTTAAAGTAATAAAGTGTGAAAGGCACCACCCCAAACATGCTTGTTATTAAAAACATATGGATTTAGCACCTGCTAGTACTCCAATGGAAATCCAGTGCTGAGCATAACTTGTGTAGCTGGCTCACTCTGGACTTGCCTCCTGGATCTTCCAGATCTCCATCTCCAGCTCTGTCCTTAGCATATCGCCATGCAGGTCCTTTGGGGAAGTCACGCTTGGCTCCAAGTCTCCCTGAATTTAACGTTGCGTGGAAAGTGGAAAGCCTTTCTTCTTGCCTGGCTCAGCAGAATGCCAGCTATGGGGCCATGGATGCACGTCGGGAGTCTGCCCTCGAGCCTTTTGCACAGCACGCGGAGCTGCTCCCAGTATTCCTTCCCCTCAGCACTAATACCTGTCCATGGTGCCCTCTGGAGTGATGTGTGGCTCCATGAAGAGCCACAATGTGCCTGCTCTTCCCTCAAAGGCCAGTATTTGGCTTTGTTGTTGTTTCCCAGTGGGTTCCCACAGGAATCACTCCCTCTGGAGCATGAGGGGGAGAAACATGCAGAGCAAGCCGTATCCTCAGGGGCACGGAGCTCTGTGTGTTGCTGAAGGCATAATTTTCTGTAAGAAATAGCTGTTGTGAATGAAACTAACAGATATAGAAAGAATTAAGTCTGAATAGCTTTCTGTGTTACCTGTCATTTGGGGAGTTGTTTGGTGTTCCCCTATTGCTAAGCCAGTTAGAGAAACAAGGATCTCTGACTCTCCCTTATGGATATTTTTATATAACCCATCAGACCGGAAGCTGTGTTATTCTAATGTAAAAATCACTTTATTTTTCTGTTTCACATCTTCTCCCATGCTTTCTTTTCAGTGAAATCTGAAAACTTCCAGATTTAGATAGCAAAACCTGTCGTGTAGGAGCTTGTTAAATGCAAAACAAAAGGTCTATATATATTATTCTGAGGCTGAGGTAACCAAATAATATAATCCCTATTTATGTGATGGAGAAATGGAGCCACAGACTTGTTCAAAACAGAAGCTTTCTTGGCCCTATGCTCCAAACATCAATAAATAAGGCTTCTTCTCATTAGAGCTCAAATATAACTTGAGCTTTTGATCTAGTACTGAGGGATAATCTTGCCTTTGATTTGAAGATGCATTTAGTTTGGATGTTCTTTCATAACTGATTGTGACAAGAAGATTTATCACCTTATGTAATGTAAGAAGAAAGCTGGCATGTGAGATGCTCTGTAAGTTGCAAGGGTAGGAAGGAGATCCCCACACACTCCCAATTCAGCCTCCAAAATGCCAGATTTTTCTGTGGGAGAATATGAAACATTTGGGTATGCACGATATGAGTTGTACCATTTAAATATTAGGTTATATCCAGTCATTCCATTCTGTTAAAATAATGCTGGTTTCAGTGCTGTTCTTGTCAAATGCCCCTACTAGAAAGGTTCTTGCTCTCTGCCCAAGCTTTGGTACCTACAGCAGGCCAAGCCCTAGTTTTTCTAACAGCCCTATTTGCTGTGCTATGTCCAGACTTTGTGCTGTTGTATGGTCCAGGTGGCTTTAGGTGGCTTTGATTGATAGTGTGCAGAGTGCACACTTCCCTGTGTGGTTGGGGACCGGTTTCAGCTGCTCGGTGTGTGCATTACTACAGGATCTTCCCTTTGCTGCTCCTCAGAGTCACAGAATCACAGAATCATTTATGTTGGAAAACATCTCCAGGATCATTTGATTCAACCTTTGATTGATCTCCACCTTGTCAACCAAACCACGGCACCAAGTGCTATGTCCAGTCATTTCTTGAACACCTCCATTGAAGGATGACTCCCCCATCTCCCTGGGCAGCCCATTCCAATGTTTAGCAATCTTTTCTGTTGGAAGAAATTCCTCCTGGTGTCCAACCTCAACCTTCTGTGGTGCAGCTTGAGTGCAGCACTTCTTTTCCTGTCACCGGTTGCCTGGGAGAAGAGACTGACCCCCATCTCTCTACACCCACTTTTCAGGCAGAAATAAAGAGTGATAAGGTGTCCCTGAGACTCCCCTTCTCCAGGCAGAGCAATCCCAGCTCCCTCAGCTGCCCCTCATAGTTCTTACATCTACCTTGAGTGTCTGTATCCTCGGGGGTGCCTGGGGCTGCTGTGGGTTGCACCAGCCGAGACCTCACCTGGTGTGTACTGATTTTGCAAGAGCAGTCCCAGCTGGGATGATGAGCTCTGGCTTTCTATGTGTCTGATACAACCACAGTAGAACAATTCTAAATTTGATTCACCTATAGCAATTGCTTTAACAAACACCAAAATAGCTCAAAATACTGGAAAAGTTTTAGGAGCTTCTCACATTGCTTTTATATACTGAGAAAAGTAATGAGCCTAAATGCAACCATTCCAGGAGGTTTGATGTCACTCCTAATGTTTTATCACATGATATGATTGCACTGAAATGCAGAACTATACATTTCAATTACAGTTTCCAGGCTCTAAGTTTTCTAACCTCTTCCAGGATTTGTCATAAGGGAATTGTGCAACATTTGTGATTTCTGGTACAAACCTGGAAGGGTTAATCACTCTTTTGTAAGTACCAGAAATTTTAGCAGTTGATGAGTTTCTTTTTTATTTCTGAATGCCACTTTGAACTTCAGATTAATCTTCTAAACACTAAGGGCTTTAGGAGCTCATCATATGATGGGAATATTTGTATCTATTGTGACTTACATATTCATTACCTTGATGGACATTCAGAAATGAATACAGATAAATGATCAGATTAAAAGTGAGTGGAACAACTAAGCCCTATATATCATTGGGGAAGATATAACCCACTTGTAGAGGTGAGCTTATTGGAACATTGTAAAGAGGGTTTTTTTACATCCTCTTTAGTTGTTGGTAGTATTTAATCTCTCTGCTACTATTATGTGTAGTATCTTGTAATTAATGTAGAAAAGATGCTGGGAAGTACTTGTTATATCTTTAAATTATCAGTTCTGGGTTTGCTGATGTTCCACAATTTAATCCTGCAAGTGCTGAGGGTTTCCAGTAGAGGTCAGGATGACATTGTCAGATATTTTGTAAGCATGTTTACCTGAATAGGAACCATCTAAGACTTCCTTATTCTCACAGGCAAAATGTTTGGGTGGGGTTTGTTTGTTTTGCCTTTTTAATATGCAGATAAAACACTGTACAATTATTTTGTTTTCCACTCCGGACTTCATGAACAACTTTGTAGAGTTTGATGGCAAACATATCGAGTTTCTTCAGAAAATCAGATGTCTGGGAAGGAAAACAGTGAGAAGGGGATGATCCTGAAGAGCTAACACTGCTATTGAGGTAAAGGTCTGTTACAGTGCAAATGTTAAAACTAGGGAGCCTGAGAAATTGGTATAGAATAGTTTTAACTTTCTATACTGTGCGTAAATTTGTACATAAATGTGTATACACACACATATATATATATGCATATCACGCATACCTACACAGACTTATTTATATATAACAGCATACATGTATTTTTATCTAAGACTGTGCTACACACACACAGCAGCAACACTTAAACAGCCTTTGCTTTGGCAACTCATCTCTGCTTTTTTGTTGTAGCTGTTGTCTCCTGGCTTTAGTAAAAGTATAGATCTGACTGAAAAAGTGACCCTATGGAGCAGAGGAAAAAAGATATTTTTGGATTTTCTTTTTCAGCCACACCAATTACTTGATTGGTTTTGTAGCATAGCCATGCAAATAAGCATACTCACCCAGTGCACTGAGCTACTAGTGGAATAAGAACTGCCTAAGCTGTCTTGGTGACTGGAAAGAGCTAGGGAACATAGTTTGTACTTCAAAATATTAAATCCTCTTCTAGACTCTGGAACACAGCTTCCTGACTGGGTAGATTTTGTGGCAGGTTCTATAATGCAGAACCTCAAAGTCTGTGTAGCCTTGTGTGCTGGTGCTCTCACCTAAACTGTGCACGTGCACAGGCACATCACAGAACTGCTTCACTTCATTTACTTTGCACAGTTCACTGCTGGCTGGCATTGCAATATATGTTTCTGTTTTCAGGTTTGTGTGGCATTAAGATCTCAAATATATCTACAGGTGCTTGTGCATGCACTACACGCAAGAAGTTATCTGTGTTGTATTTAATGCCTTCTTGTGCTTACAAAACTGTGGCAGTCAGGCTCCACATATTTACAGGCACACTGATTAGTGGCACATCAGCAATTTACAGGTGTCACACCCAAACTCCTTTGTAAAATGTGTGTTCTTCTTCTCTGGATGTGTGTAGCGGTCAACTCTTGCAATCCAGCCTTCAGTGAGCATCCACTGCAGGTGCACTCATGTCACCACTGTTCAAAGGCATTTCAGCATCTCTGTTCCAAAAGAGCTGGAGCAGTCTGTTGTTTACTGCCCCTTAGACAAAATGTCTTTCTCCATTTTCAGTAGAAGCCAACTACAAAATCCAGGCCCCAAAATGCAGTTTGGTTACCTAAACAGGACAGGATGATGTTCACCATCTCTGAGTATAAAAAGTGTTATGGAAGAAGATAAATAGCTGAGGCTGAGGTGCAATAAGATGACTATGAAATGAAATCTACTTTTCCTGATGTCTGTTCTAAATTATCTTGACGTTAAAGGTTTTATCAGACCATGACATACTTTCCGAGGGAAGTGGTGAAAGTTCATATTGCTGGTGACATTAATAGCTAGACTGGAAAAATCACTTTGAGTGCTTGCAGGGAATGAACCAAAAAGTTCAGTGAGACGTACGAGGTAGCTCAGTTGGTCTTTTTTGATCTATTAATTGTGACAAAATGAAATCAAATATCATGTTTTATCACTCCTGTTTTAAGAATTCTTTTGTGTCCACATACATGTTTCATCTTTGAATTGGAAACAAAGATATTTTGAAATCAAGCATTTCTGGACCAAGATGGGAGCAAATGAAATGAAATAATGCTGTCTCATGTTATCTGCTCCATAATTTATCATAGTAGACAAGCACAGTTTATAAATTACAAGGTCACCTTACATTTTAGGGGTTAGGTTTTCTTACCATAAAGGGGGTCTATTTCCTCCTGTTGATTCTTACCATTTAAGAAGTCTGCCTACCTGGGTGATGAAAACATACTTATTTTTAAATAAATTCTGAGAGAAGTTCATTGCTGTACTGGGCATAAAATACAGATGTTGGGTAAAGAAGAGCAGTATTTCTCTTAAACTCAAGGATGTTCGGCTCACTAGGGCCAAACTACTTCTTCTGAGATGAAAACTGTCCGGATGCTTGAAGTTCAGGTTTACCATGACTAATCAACTTAAAAAATGTAATTCTGAAGCAGAAGTACATGGCAGGGTTTATTTACTTATTTTGCCTAAGTGTATTTTTAAGAGAAGATGTGTTTTTGGTAGATATCACAGTGGCCCTTCGGCAACTTGGGCTTTATAAAAAGTTCTACCAGAGACACCTTTAGGATGTTTAGCCCAGTTGCTTTTTAGTTCTTGTCCTTTTCTGCCTGGTGTCTACCCTCAGTATAGGAGTACAAAGCACTCTCAGGTACTGCCAGCTTTTATTCTGTTGGGTTTAGGCAAGCTGTGTTCCTGCAGAGGCCTCCCAGAAAAGAATCCCACAAGTCCCCTGCTTCCCCTGGTAGCTGTTTTCTGTCGCCAGCCCAGCTTTAACTCATCTTCCCCACAGATGGCACCATTCCAGATGGCCTTGCACAGTGGCACTCGTTCTGTCTTGTTGCAGGCCCAGCTGGCTCTGTGCAAGGCACTGCTGGTGGTTACAGTACTCTGTCAAATGGGTACCAATACTCAAGTCCTCCTTGCCTTTATTTTCCTAACTAGCTGCCTTCTGCTGTGCCAGAGTACAGGGCCTTTTATCTGACTCTAAAGCTATCACCCCATTTCACCATTTGAAGACCTTGATCTCTTGTAATATGCCAGGTAAAGCATTTTCCATGGTCACTGCATCATGCACATCTTGGCAGTGCCTGTTAGATAAGAAAAGGAGGAAGGATCTCTGTTTCAACTTTGACAGCTTTTAATCTTGCTGGCCAAGTTCTCCTCTCTTCTTGACTTTTGGGTAAGGATTTCTTTGTGGTTGATTATGTGATTTTTTGCTCATTTTATGCCAGTAGCTAGAAAACAACTCTCTCTAGCTTGTTGTTTGGAACGTATAAAGAGAATAAAAATGAAGCATGCATTCTCTTTCCTGTAAAGCACAGAGTTAACGCTATTAATGAAGAAGATATTAAAGAAATAAAGCACAAAAATATTTGCAAAAATGCTGCTTCATTCTGTAAAAACGTATCCACTTATTTCTGCAATATGAAAACTACCTGTTTTCCAGGGTAGAGTTTTAGGAATTATCTCTGCTGAGGAAATATGTACCATAATTATAGTTATTGTGGTTATTGCTGAGTAGTAACTCAGCACTGTTTGTCTTCCAATTCAAATTCAAAGGTCTTACTGATATTTGATTTTTATTACTTATATATTGCAGTCTTACTTCACTTTTTGAATTCCTTTGCAGAGAAGCAACAACATTTGCATTCTTATTATTTTTAGTTTGTTTCTGAAATATAAATTGAAAATGATATGGAGCATCAAGGGAACAGACTCAGCTCCCATCCTGTTTTTTCTGCCCAGATCCCTTATCTGTAATTTTGAATATGGCCTCTTATATTTCAGATCCACAAAGTACTCACACTTTTTACCTCTGATGTCCTAATAGCATCCACTGAAGACAGTTTCTAAAGACAGTTTCTTCTGTATTTCTGAGATAATGTAGCCTTTTACACATGAAAGAGTGGTCTCTTCTTACCCTGCTTTCAAATTGTTTGTTTAGTACATCACATTTTTAATAACCAAAAAGGTATGCATAAGTGGCACCATTTTGATAAAAAGAATGTAGTCTTTATCACTATTTTCAAATCATGGTTTGGTCAACAAATATAAGCTATGTGTATTAAGTCTTGGGTGTTTGAGTTCATTTTTGTGGGGAATCTTATGAGTGTAAATAAGATTAAATTCTATTGTGTCCAGATCTGCATTGAGCTCTTATTGTGTTCCCCCATTCCATATGCTTCTTATTTATATGCACCTGCCTCCCAGTTAAATCTTCATTAACATCTGCAGAGGCTCAGCTTGCTTTCATGCCCCATGAAGGATTAGTTGTTTTAAACCATATACATACGTATACATTTTTAGCTTACTTTTCTTCTGAACTTCCTAAAGAAGCATGGAATTAATGGAAAACCCAGAAGTAAAAAGTGATGACAGTATTAGAAAAGCTTTGAGACTCAGAAGTCTTTTTAAGTTTTGCACGGCTTCTGTTTTATTTATACTTGTTTTTAATTTTTTTGAGTTCATTGCAAATGTAAATGTGTATGACAATTTTCATTATACAGCATGGGACTGAATGTTGTCTGGAGTAGTTGATGTTCTTCCAAAAAGCCTCTGATTTAATAAGTGAACGTCTTCAAAAGTCTCTCAGTTGTGGAACTGATTAGAATGGGAAGCAAGTGGTCCACTTTACTGCTGCGCTGAAGGAAAATAAATTTACCCCTGCCACTGCCACCTTAAGTAAATCATGGGTTGTACATGTTGTGTCTGTCTTCGAATGAACTTGCGTTGAAACCCTGACTGTGTAAGAAGATGTAACAAATGCTCACTGGTACAATGATTGGTCTCTGTTCGGTACTAGAAGCACAGAACTAATGCCTAGAATACAGTGGCTGAATTGTTACTCCTAAGGACAAAAAAAAAAGAAATATAATCATTACTTCAGGTCACCACTAAGGTCACTGACAGCACAGCATGGGGGATTCAAGTAGAGCAGCATGACTGCGACTTGCTCATGGCTGTGAAAGAGGTCTTTAGTCCCCATTGCCACTATGTGATTAAATTGGAAGAAGAGAGAATGCATTCTTTTGTATTTATTTACTTTTTTAAAAAGAAAGGAAAAAGAAAATTTGAAAAAATAAATTTTAAAAGAATCCATTATAAATAAGCATTGCCATTGGTCCTACCGTTTTCTGCTCCATGAACATTTTGTCTGTTAAATTAGTAAAATCAGGGGTGAGCAGGTTGTTGGGGAGACCCCTCTGCAATCCATGTGCTGCTTGCTTTAATAATTAGATATGGCCCTGTTGTCACACTGGAGTCCAGCTTTTATCAGTCTTGGCAGACAGAACAGAGCAACACTCTGGCACTTGACCTGCCCATAAAAACTTGAACAGGAAACAGCAATAAATAATCCACTCAAAAGGCCCTTGAGAAAAGCATTGCACTTGATTCCTTATAGGAATTGCACATTATTCCAGTGAGAAAGTGGGCTCTTTCAAAACACAAGCTTTGTATTGTTAGCATTTTTTTAATTTATATTTTATGAATAAATGTCCTAATGGTAGCTTGCAAGATAATTTTTTGTATACAGAAGACCTGAAGTGCTTCAAAGTTGTTGTTCCTTTTAAACATAGAAATTAACTTACAGTGCGTACACACACATCCATCCAAACAGCATTTCACACAAAGAACAAACCAGCCAACATCATCCTGCAGAGTTGGTCCTGGCTTCTTTCATACAGGGACCCTGATTTTTCATGTTCTGTTTTCCATGGCAATTTCAACCTGCTGAAGTGACCTAAGAGCTTGACCCCAAATCCCTTACCTCAGTCAGAACACCCCACCTAGGTTGGGGCCTGGTCATTGAAATTGGCATGAGGTGAAAAAACTGCTCCAGTTTTTTTTTGAAATTTCTTTCCTCAGTTTTTGAGGGAAGTAGAAGAGTATTTCATTTCCTGCTCTAGCCTGAAAGAAAAGACTGATTTTGTTTGTATGTATCTCAACCTATTTATAGTCTTTGACAGTGTGATCTGTTCCACAAATATTTGCTTTAATCTCTGTCTTTTCTCATGAAGTAAATTAGAGAACTAAGGGAATCATTTGTAGTGGGTTTAGTCACACAGTAATTTTTTTCATGTGAGCACAATAATCTAATTTTTCATGTTCATTTCAGCACCCTGAATGAATCTATACTACTTGGTAAGGAAAAGGAAAATGTTTAATATTTGCCAAGAATAATTTGAGACAACAGGGTTTGGAAAGACTACTATCACACTTACCTTTAGTAAATTAAAATTATTACTACTAAAGTGCAGAGTTGTTTTGTTGGGTTTTTCAATTATTATTTTCACTCCTGAAGTCTTTGTTTCCAGCTCTGCTAACTTTTAACTAGACTTGGAAATTTTAGAAAAAACCCAAACAAACCAACAAACCAAGTTTGTTTTGGTTTTATAAGGTTTATTTTCAATGAGATTAAACTGTACTTTTCCCACTCTTTAGAAGCCAAACTCCTAGATTTTTGGCTGTTTAAATGGGTCAGTTTTATTGAAATTATTCTTTTGGCTTGCTGAAAATACATGTATTTAAAGATCAGGACAGTGATTGCTCAAACCAGAAATTCCATGACTTTTTTTTTTTTTTTCCAATTTGTCAGCAATGCTATTTTTCAGAAAGAAACAGTACAAGATACAGAGAAGACTGATAAAGTTCTAGATCTTCCAGTATTGTCTGGTCTTGTGTCTGAATTTCTGAATTCAAAAGTTGCAAACCTAAATGATTATGAATCTTGTCTGAGAGAGGTATAGAAACCAATGTTTCTGGTTGTACTTTTTCTTTTTCCCCATTTATTTCTGCCCTTTAGCCCCCCATAGAGCACCCAGAGTAACTAATGCAGAAAGGTACACGGGACCAGTTTAACAGTGTAGAGTTTGAAATGGTTGGGTGAGTTGATTGATTTCTGCAATGTTATGATTTCTTATACAGCACACATTAAGGCTGACAGTGAGGCCCACACCAAATTGGCCTTGAGCCATCTGAGGCCTTCAGAAGGCGATGGGGTCCATCGTCCGTCTGTCCTTGCCACCAGGTGAACGCAGACACTCGGAACCACAGGATCTGTGGCCTGTGCTCTGCAGGGCCAGGAGCTGGACTTAATGATCCTTGTGGGTCCCTTCCAACTCAGTGCGTTCTGTGATTATGGGTCTTGCTTGAATTTGCCTATTTTGCAAAGGGGCAAGAACGTGGTGCTGGCCAAGTGTAGGGTGGTCTGTGGTCACCCCTTGCACCCTCAGCGAGCAACCTCGTCCCAGCCGTGTTCCTGCTGAGATTTGCAGGTGGGGCTGTCTTAGTGCACTGAATTACTGCACTAATGTGCTTCACTACTCACTCCTTCCTCTTTTTTGTAAGCAGAATATTATGAACAGCTTGACTGCCTTGAAATTCTTCTAATCTGTGTGATTTTCAACCAGACTTAAATGCATGACTGATTTGGTAGCAAGGACAGGTAAAATCATTGTATTCTGCTTAGTATATAATTATTAACATGCTGGTAATCTATTTAATTTTTCAAGATTTCCATTAAATGTTTAAAAACATTTGTATCTGTGACTTTTGCAAACCTCCACCCTCGATATATATCTAATTTATTTTTTTGAAAGGTTTACCCTTCTACCAAGTATTTATTAGCCTACATGGAATTCATAGTCTAGTGGAGAACTCATTTATTTATTTACTAATTTTCTTGGTTGTTGACTATGCAAAAGTTTCCACTAATGAGAATTCTTCCCTGTTGTGAATCATTAATACATTAAGTACACTTCAGATTCCTCCAGTAATGATACAATAAGAATTGCTTAGCTGATTTAAATGACACAGATGTAGTACTAATTATACATTTTAAATTGGCACCAAACACAATTAATTTGCTGATTATCAAAAACAAAAGTAAACTTTTTTTATTATAGTAATTTGCTATAATTTATCACACGGCCATTTTCTTTGTATAATATTTATGTGTTTGACAAACCTACAAAGAGATATGTAATTAGACCTGTTTCATCCATCACTGGCTGCCTTTTAACCAGAGGTTTTCCGTGAACAGCTTACAAAGACACTATGAGATTAACCAAATCATCATGGTGCCATCTTTTAGACCAACAAATACATTTTATTTTTTTTTAGTAATTTATGTGGATTATCAAAATTGAATTATTTAATTTAACTTAGGTTCCTGAAGGTATTTTACAGAGCTATTGTTTGGGTGGTGGTTTGTTTGGCTATAGTTTAGCAGAACTATGTTTGATTGCAAATTTTTTTTGTAAAAACTTGAAACAGAATTCATATATAGGCATTTTTGAAGAGAAAAACCTCAAATGATGCTGCACAGAATAGAAATCTTTATTCCCATGGTAGCAACAACCCCCTCCCTAAATGCTTTGTGCTTGGGAAAGTTTGGAATTATTTGTTCATGGATTTGGGAAATCCAAAATGAGACAAATGTTTTATTTTCATTTAAGGCTAGATTTTGGGCATTAAAAATCTGCAAGCATTAGAAATTTCCATATCAAGCCATGTCATCAAGTAATTTATTTGCCTGTTAAATCCCGTCTTTAGAGAGCTTCATCCTGGTGCCTATAGTGCCACGGAAATGTGCCACGTGTATGACATCATTGAAGTAATCTTTGAAGTCTATGTTAATATAGGATAGACAGGAATATCTTAGAAGAGGTTGTAATTGTTGGTTCTGGTATTATCCTTTGCACTGTAGAACCAGGAATTAAAACCAACAAACCAGAAACCAAGCCTCCACCTTACAGATTCCCCCCTCCCCAAACCAACAGAGGCAAAAATCCCTCTCTTAGATGCTTATTCTGTATTTTCATGTCATTGGTCTTTCTAGAAGAAAGATCTATGAGTCATGTTTTTATGGATTGAAAGGTCTTTCAGCTCATTTAAAAATTATGTACATTTTCAGGTAGTGACACTCCTGTGGCCACTTTATGCTGGAGAAGCAAATTTTACCAGAACATGTGATGTCCTTTGATCTGTGCCTTCATCATGCTTGACATCCTTGTTTTAGTTGAGAACTGTTTTGTTTTCAATTGAGTTTTTCTAAGTCAAAAATTTTGCCACTTGATTTTTCTGAGTGCGTGATGGGTGCAAAGGGAGTACAAAATCCCCTATTTGAAATGGAATTTCAAGACAAAAAATCCTACTCATCTTAGTGGGTTTTTTCCACTCTGGAAATTAACATTAGTTTCTAGGAAATAATAACATATCTAAGTGGAGCATGTGATCTCCTGAAGAGAGTACAGAATTTAGTTTCCTCGGACAGTACCAATAGCAGTGCTAGTGATGACAAATGCCAACAGCAGCCACAGAATTCTTGTCCCAGGTGGGCACAGGTGCATTTGATGGAGATGCATGTCCATTCTCTCTTCTAGAATGTTTATTTGCCCCTTATCATCTGTCTGCATCTAGAATCACAGACACCTGCCAAGAACCACTTTTCCATCTGTTTTCTCAAAGCATTCCTAAAAAACCCCAGGCAATGCTCTCCCCCACCAACTTTTCTTACATTTTCAACAATGAATCACCTACTCAGGCAGGAAAAGCATTTATTTCTGTTTTATAAAATATTTATTTCCGCGTTTATTTATTTCTTCTTTATTAAACATGAGTTTGGTGATGAACGCTTTCACATTGTGTTTTCTTCCAAATTTTAATTTATTTGTCCTTCCTTTTTATTTTTTTTTTTTTCAGGAGAGAGGATGTGTAGTGGCAAGTGTACAGATATGGACATGTAGTTATCTGGAAACAATTAAAATTCCCTTTTAAAAGTAGAAAACATCAATTTCATTTTGTATATAATTTCATTGTGCTGTACCTTTAAAAAGAAATATGCAGTTGTTCTTGAACTATTAAACTATATGTGTCACCGATTTATCCTGTTACCAAAAGGATCTCATGTGTCACTTGGCAGAATGACAGCTTTTTTTCCCAGTCTATTGTATAATTGTGTTTTGTTAGCTGTTTTTGTTTTATAAATACTGTGCTAAAGGGATCTCTGAAGATCAAGATTTTTGATGCAGTATTTTTCTTTGCTGTTCTTTGATGTTGACCTTCCCCCACTCCCCTCACAGCAACACAGACAATATTTTGTTCTCAAAAAGTTACCAAATCTATGTCAGGAAAAAAAAGCATTTATTTTTCATGTCAGTGTTTTTGCAAGATGGCCAACCCCATTCCAGAAGATTCCTCACTGAAACTCTCCTGAAACAATTTTCCCAGAAAAAAATAGGCTCATGAAAATTTTATTTACTTGAAAATCTGTAGAGAGGCTCCAGTGCTCTCATTCTTCATATGTTTGACTACACAAGCTTGGAACACTGGCATTAGTTAGTATTTGTTTTTGTCCTTCTGACAATTTCCCATTCTAGCAAAAGCAGTGACACAGAGTCTCTGCCTGTATATTTTGAATGAGAAGTTTCTCCTGTAATGTTTAATTGAAATCCTTCTTATTGAAATATAATTGAATTATTCTTATCCTATCTTTTGGTAGTTAATGGAAGGAAATTGTTTTTTGCTTGCTTTCCAATAAATTCTAGATATTGTTCTTAAAATCTCTGTATTTAAGCCCTTCCTTCTCTTTATCTTGTCTTCATTATACTGAACATATCCAGTTCCCTTAGCCCTTCTTCCCAGATCCTGCTTGTGAAACATCTTGTCAGTCCTAAGGCTTCCCTCGGGGTTCTCTGCAGCCTCTCTGCCTTTCTCACAGAGAAATGGCCCAACCCAATACGTTTCAGCTGAGCATCCTTGTTGCCAGGAGAGCAGAAAAATTCACATGTCTTTCCCGTGACACTTGAAAAATAATTTTTCAGATTGACATTTACTAGTTTTGCCCTGGCATTCAGTTTTTGGCTTCTGTTCTGTTTGAGCTGCTATAACATCAACGCTGTTTCAACTGCTGCTTAGACAAGTAGCTAACATTTCATATTATGTTTTCATTTTTTTGAAGTGAAATATTTGAATTTTGCCTCCACTGAATTGAATCCTGTTGAAATTATAGCTCTGATCCAATTTCTGAAATTACTGTGAAATCTAATCTTGCTCTTGAGGTTGTCTGCAACACCTCCCAGCTCAGTGATAGCCATAAATGTTATATTTTCTATCCAAGTTCTTAAAGAAAATATTTGAAGTTTACCAGATTTTGCCAAGACCTCACATGGTACAACCTGTAGGTTTGGCAGTGAACCCTTCCTCTGGGAGCTGCTCTTCAGATTGTGGTGCATGGCTTAGCTGTTCTAATGGCTCAGAATTATATGCATGTGTATTGTATTTTGTATTTCTTAAAAGAGGTGCACCTGAGCAGGTGAGGTGCAAGCCTTAAAACTTTTGTGCTGGCAGCGCCTGAGCATGCCGGGCAGGAGGAAACTTCTGGAGGGGGAGCGAGCACAGAACTGTCCCTAGGAGATGTGCCATAGCAAGTGCAGGAGAAGCCTGTTCTTCAATCTGGCTTCCCAGTGTGACAACATTCTGTGGTTTCAGGGGTTGCAAAAACTTCATATCTAGTCTCTCCTGGGTCCTTAGGGAAGTGGCATCTAGTGGGTGGAGGTTGTCAGCCCTGTCTATTATTGTTTTAATTATACAGTAAGAGGAGCAGTTGTGAGCTTTAGAAATTAGTTATGTTGTAGACATAGATGTTTTTTGAGATTTTTCTGACTACACCAAATGTAGTCTTCTCCAAAGCTTTGATCATGGCCGGAGCCTGGTGTGGGATATAAAGCCTTGAGGAGTTAGGAAGAAACACTTCCACAAAGTTCCTATGTCCTGGAAACATGCCCTGCACTGTCTCATCCCAGTGGGACAGAGGGGCAGAGAGGGAGCTGGAGAAGGTGTCATCATTCTCCAGCCTTTTTGCTTGGTGGACACCAGTGGATGACTTTGGCAGTCAGAATAACTTACTGTTATTGAGTCAATGTTTAAACTATCTTTAAGACATTGATGATAAATCAGAATGTGAAATTATATCCTAATTATAGAATTAGATGCTTGCAGCTGTCCTGGCATATTCAAAGTTACAATATTTGTCTCAAACCACTCAATGGAAAATGCTTGACCTGATGAGAGTTTGTGTTCTCTCAAATAAACTATAATTTATGCAAAAATATATTCTCAGCACATTTTAAAACTAAATAATCAAAATTATCTGAGCATAGGAAATTTATAGTCTGGCTTAGCTGTCGCCTTCTTGAATCTGGGTTTGCAACCTGATAGATTTTATAGCTCAGTGGACTAACTGATATAATGACATGGGCTTTTAGAATTGCCAGATGTAGAATTAATTTTGGCTGGAAGAGTTGCCAGATGTGTTCCTCACTGTCCTCAGTCTGAACTGGGTTAGTAGGGACTATAAATATCTTCATAAATATTTTACTATGTCTACATTTTTGCACTGATGTAAAAGATAGGAGGATATATTGTTCAGGTTCCTTGTGAACAACATCAAACAGGGTCAATAAAAAAAATATTATCCTTTCTTTAAATAAGTCCATTTTCTAGTATTTCTGTAATGTTTCCCCTTTGGGCTGGCCAATGGGTAATATCACCCTTCGTCTCTTCAGCTGATGCTGGTTCTGAAAAAATGGCCATAAAATAATGGTGGTTCCTGTTGACTTTAGCCAAGAAAAGACTTTTTTAATGAGAAGATGAACAACAGAAGTAC
>WAAG01064696.1:0-16500 GCA_013390105.1 Tichodroma muraria | reverse complement strand
TCGGCAGCGGCCGGGGGGAGCCGCGTTCCCGCACCAAACCCCTGTTCTGGGCGCGGTGCCGCCCCTCCCGAGGTGTCCCGACCCTCCCGGGGTGTCCCCGCGGGGCTGGCCTGGCCCCTCTCGGGACATCGCGGCTTCTCCCGAGGTTCCCCGGCCCAACCCGGGGTGTCCCCGCCGGGCTGTCCGGACCCGTCCCGGGATGTCCCGGTCATCCCGGGATGTTCCGCCTCCGGCCGCGTCTCTGGAGCTCGTCCCGCCTGAGGACCCGGGCGGAGCCTCCCGGGGCCGATTGCAGCCCCCGCGCTCGGTGCAGGCCGTGCCCGGCTTTGCGTTTGTGCCGTGCCCGTGGAGTAACGATGTGATCAGGGGAGTTCTGAGCTGAGCTGCTCAGTTGTTCCCTGATTTCTGCTTCCAGCCATGACCATGCAGTTCATCAGTCACCGCTTCCCAGAGGACCACGATCCCACCATCGGTGAGGAAAATCTCTTTTCTGTTCCCTCATTCCCTTGGCAGGCCAAGCTGTTACAGCCCATTGTTTTAAAGTATTAAATTCAAAGATATCTGTAAATCTGGCTGTAGATTGATCTTTGATCACTCATCAGGCAGAGCATTGCCAGCAGGTCAGGGAGTGACCCTGCCCCTCTGCCCAGCCCTGGGAGGCACCTCTGGAGCGCTGGGTCCAGCTCTGGAGCCTCAGCACAGCAGGGACAGGAGCTGCCGGAGGGTGCCAGAGGTGCTGCAGGGCCTGGAGAGATCCCTGCCCAGGCCAGGCCGAGGGAGCTGGGGCTGCTCAGCCTGGAGAGGAGCCCCAGCTGAGAGGGGCCCTCAGCCCTGGCTGTCCCTGGGCGCAGGGAGGGGCAGGGCAGGGCCCGGGCTCTGCTCCGGGGCCAGCAACGGCCCCAGAGCCACGGGCAGGGCCTGAGCCCAGGAACTGCCCCTGCCCAGGGGGCACAACTCCTGCCCTGGGCAGTGCCCAGCCCCGAGCAGAGCCCAGAGGGGCTGTGGAGCCTCCTCCCTGGGGATATCCCAGAGCCCCAGTGCTGTGCCCTGTGCTCTGGGATGCCCTGCAGGTGATCTGCTGTGGTCCCTTCCAACCTGAACCTCTCTGTGTCTCTGTGATTGGAGGGTTCTGAGAGTGGGATGTGAATCCTGAGTTTCAGCTCTTTAATTGTTTTCCCATCCATCCGTTCAGGGCGTGCCGTGTCTCTGTCTGGGTGTTGGCAGACAGGGATTGAAACTGCTGCTAAGCCATTTTTAGTTGTCTATTCACAAAATCCAGACCCTGTGCTGCAATCAGCTCTTTGCTGTTCACTTGTCAGGCCAAACTGTTCTCTGTGTTTGAGAAATTGAGAGGGGTGGAAGTGCTCAACCACTCGCTCTGGTGCTGTAGAACTTCGGCAGCATCTCCAGGAGAAACCTGAACCAACAGTTACCCAGTGGAAGGAAAAGTAGGGGAAAAAAAGCCAAGTTTTTTGCTGAGAATGGGTTCTTAAAATGTGGGAGTGCTGACCAAGAGTGACAGAATATTTTGTGTATTTATATATTTATAGACAGATTGTTTTTATATGGTGTTTATAATGAATAATATTTACATATATAATTATATTCACATACATTATATATAACATTTACATATATAATGTTTCATATATTTTATTGATACGTATTATAATGTCTTTGAAGAAATCAGCAGTTGTTAGTGACCAGTTCTTCCCTTGAATCACAGATCTTTTCTGGCTTTGAGAAAAACAAAATATTATTCCTCTGTGTTTTCCACCAAAGTGTCCAAAATGAATTTCTGGGCTGTGGGCTCAGGAACAGCACATGATTTTTGCAAGTGAAATGCTAAATCACACGAGAACAATTAGAAATTTAACTTAATTTAATTTAAACAAAGCTCAGACTGAAGTAGTCCAGTGGTCCTGCCAGGGTGGGTGCTTCTGGTGTAGCATTCTCTTTGTGAGCTGATTGATGGCTGATGAGTGTTGTGCTTGTATCCCAACCTTTCTCATGTCCTGGGAATCCACAGAGGATGCCTATAAAATCCGGATACGCATCGATGATGAACCTGCCAACCTGGATATTTTGGACACAGCAGGACAGGTGTGTGAGTAATCACAAGTGAACTGAGAGCACGTGAAGCAGCCTGTAATGATCAGGTGTAGGGACAGAAATCCTGCATAAAGAATGGCTCTGTCTTATTCCAAACTGGGGGGTTTGAGCTCTCTCACTTCTCATGGGCACCGTGTTGCTGACCGTGCCTGACTCGAGCTGAGGCACTGCTTCCCCCTCTGGCGAGCCAGCAGCACCTGCGGGCTGGTAAATCACGCCTCAGTGGGGTTTCTGTGTCAAGGGAGCCCTGGGGAGCATCCCAAGCACACCTCCTGCCTTGTGGGGCGAGGACCTTGGTGCCCAGCTGTTTGCACAGCCGGGTTTGCATCTCAGGCGGTGGGGGAACCGGGAAGCCGTTACGTTGGTGGAATAAAACGCCCCTGCCTGTTTGTAGGCAGAGTTCACGGCCATGAGGGACCAGTACATGAGGGCTGGCGAGGGTTTCATCATCTGCTACTCCATCACCGACCGGCGCAGCTTCCACGAGGTGCGCGAGTTCAAGCAGCTCATTTACCGCGTGCGCCGCACCGACGACACCCCCGTGGTGCTGGTGGGCAACAAGTCCGACCTCACCCAGCTGCGCCAGGTAAAGGCCGCGGGGAGCCCTCCGTTAGGAGCTGCTCCTGTTGGAAAATGCAGGGTTTTGTCCCTTCCTTCGTGTTCTGTCATGTTGTCTCCGTGATGAGAGCGGTGCTGGTTTCACATGGAACGTGGTGAGAGACTGCTGCCTGTGGCAATCACAGAAATGAAGTCTTTGAGTTCAGCTGATCCTGGGCTTTGCTTTGTTTGTAATTCCTGATTTGCTGGTAGATGTGAGGCTGGACATGGCCTGGCAAGCACCCAGCACGCCCCGTGCCCTGGGCCGAGCTCCCAGCGTGGGCAGCAGGAACAGGGGGATTCTGCCCCACTCAGGTGAGACCCCACCTGCAGAGCTGCCCCAGCCCTGGGGCCCAGCACAGGAAGGACCTGGAGCTGCTGTAGAGAGTCCAGAGGAGGCTCCAGGGTCATCAGAGGGATGGAGCCACTCTGGTGGGAGGCAGGGCTGAGGAAGCTGGGAATGTTGAGCCTGGAGAAGAGAAGGCTTTGGGGTGACCTAACTGTGGCCTTCCAGGACCTGAGCGAGCTACAAGAAAGATGGAGAGAGACTATTTACAAGTGCCTGGAGTGCCAGGACAAGGAGGAATGGTTTCCCACTGCCAGAGGGGATACTGGGAAGAAATTCTACCCTGTGAGGATGGGAGGCCCTGGCACAGGTTGCCCATAGAGTTTGTGTCTGCCCTATCCCTGGAGTGTTCAAGGCCAGGTTCGATAGGGCTTGGAGCAAGAAAGCTTTAGAAAGGTTTTTCCTGGGTCTGGGAAGTAGTTTGACAGACACAACAGCTTTTGACAAGGAGAAGGAAGCTTCCTTAACTCATCAAACTACCAGGGCTGAGGATTGCTGTGTCATACAGCTTGTAGGTTTAGATCCAAAAAAGGGGTATTCTTTGAAGTTTGTTTTTTGTGAATGTCCAGAGAGTCTCTTGCATTGCCAGCGAAGTGATGAGTGGAAGCAGAGCAGGTTTGCAGAGAAACCTTTGGAGCTGGGTGGAAGCGATCTGTCCTGGGGCTTGGCGTGTGCATGCGGCGGGACAGTGAGCAAAACGGGCAGAGGAGAAGGCACGAACTGCCGGGGCCTGGCTTCCCTGACCAGGGTGTGCACTCATTTTCCAGGTGTCCAAAGAGGAAGGCTCTGCCTTAGCACGGGAATTCAACTGCCCCTTCTTTGAGACGTCGGCCGCGTTCCGCTACTACATCGACGACGTGTTCCACGCGCTGGTGCGCGAGATCCGCAGGAAGGAGAAGGAGGCCGTGATGGCCATGGAGAAGAAATCCAAGCCCAAAAGCAGCGTCTGGAAAAGACTCAAGTCCCCCTTTCGGAGGAAGAAGGATTCGGTCACTTGAACAGAAAATTCCTCTGCAAAACAGGACAAAAGCTGTGACCTTTTGTAACCAGAGCAGCTCGGTGACAGCACTGACAGGATGTGTGGCACCTGAGGGAACGCGTAACTCTGCCAGTTGTTTTTGTTTAGAACCATGTTGCCTTGCTTCTGGGTGTTGAACTTCAGACCCAGTGGCAGTTGTACTTTGTTTGTTGTCATTTTTACTGGACCCAGCACGTGTTGGCCACCAAGGCCGATGGGTTCATGGCCCTGCACTTCGGAGTGTTTGTCCTGAAGCTGAACTGTGCAAAGCATTGCTGGAGTTGGACCCAGCCTCTCTGAATTTGTGTTGTTTGTGTTGCACAGGAGGTTTTTACTGCTCTCCAGAACAACAACCCACAGTGTGAGAGGCTGAACAGGTGTTCACAAAATGTCATGGCCTTGGAGGTCACCGAGCAGAGCTGGGCTGGACTTCTTGTGCCCTCACGGAACAGATTTCTTTCCAGGAATATTGACATGGAATACTTGTGTGCAAGCTCATCCAGGTGATCAGTTCACCAGCAGTGCTGTATGTTGTTGGATGTTAACAAGCCGGAATCACGGAATCATTTAAACTGGAAAGACCTCTGGGATCATCGAGTCCAACCTGTGACCCAGCACCGCCCTGTCACCCAGACCAGAGCGTTCAGTGCCACGTCCAGTCCTTTAAACACCTCCAGGGACAGTGAGTCCACCATCTCCTGAGCAGCCCCTTCCAAGCTCCATCACCCTCTGTCATAAAGGCAAACCGTGGTTCCCGTGGCAGCTGTGACTTGGCAGCAGTGCAGGAACATGTGGGATTTTCCTGCTGCAAACAGCACTGAAGGTGCTGTCACAGCACGTGGAGTGTGATGTGCTGGGGAAACCACAGCTTGGAGCTTCCTGGCTTGTTCCAAATCCTGGTGGGAACGGGGCACTGGCTTATTCAGTGAGTTCTGTGTCATCCTAGAGGAAGCAGTGACTTTGGAGAGTGTGAGTCTCCGACAGGCATTCCCAGCTATTCTGTGGGAACTGTTTTGCAGAGAAAATGGCCGATCCTGAGGGTCTGGGCCCAGAAGTGACATTCCCTCATCCTGGTGAGGCTCTCCCAGTGCAGTCTGAGCATTGCTGGAGCAGAGCAGGGAAGCATGGGCCCAGCAGCTCCTCCCCTCCCTGACCTCACCTGTGCAGGTGATCCAGGCAGGGCTGGGGCAGTTTCTGGTGCTCATAAAGAACGATTTTCTTGTGAGGCAGATCCTCCACACGTGGAGGGACTCTGTGCCCTTGAGCTGATTGATTTTACAGCACTTTTGGGATCAGGTGCCTTGTGCTCCTCTGGATTTTGCTGTTTAACAATAGGACAAATCACAGCTGGGTAACTCAGACGTGGTTAAAAGTTTCTCTGAACCAAGTGCCTGGAATCCTTCAGTGTGAGAGAGAAAGAACTGATTACACTTAAGTGATCTTCCTGATCACCTCTGAGATCTGTGCTGTCAGGCTGTGCTGCATGGGACAGTGCCATCCAAACTGAAAACCCAGGTGTAAAAGGATTAGTAAAGGAAGTGAGGATAAAATATATATATATATATATATATATAAACCTTTTTATTACCTGAGATAGGACTGGAAATCCTGTGTCTGTTGGTTTGAAGAATATTTTCTCTGTGGAAGATTTAAACAAATGAGAAGTGTGACAGGAGCTGCATTTTACATTTGCTTTACGATGAGCTGAGCATTTAAATTGGTTTCCATTTCTCGTCTCCTCCCAGTGCTACACTGCTCTGGCAGCAATCACAGAATCAAAAAGTGGCTTGGAAAAGGCTGAGGAGAATTCAGGTTGTTCAGAATTCCAGACTCTTTCACGTTCTGTGTGAGCAGCCGCGTGCGTCCCTTCGGCCATCACTGATGTTTCCCATTTTTGGATTAAAAGCTGTCTAAAACTCGGATGAAAACATCACCTGGCCAAAAATTGGAGGAGGAATGAGCTAAGAAGTGGCTCTAAAGCATTTTTTGGGTCTGTCAGGTGTTTCAGAGCCAGGGCCTGACCGTGATGATGCATTTTCCAGTGCTTTTCCTTAAAATCTCCATCAGCTCTGAGAGCGCAGCTAAAGGAGCCTGGCAGAGGTGCTGAACGCTGTACAGGACTATTTTCACCCCTAAATAGCTGAATTCTGTGCCTTACCTGAGTCCTGCAGTGCAGTTTAGGTGTTTACTAATGCCTTTGGTGAGCCTGTTGCTTCTAGAACTCATAGAGCAGAACAGCAGCCAGCACTTTTTTTTCTTTACACAGTGTTATTCAAAGAGTTTTATTTTTTGTCACGTATAAATTTGTACACAGAATGATTGTTTTATTTGACACAATATATATAATTTTCAGTACAAACCTTTGCATTGGATGTGTCAGTCTGTGGTGGGGTTGTTCAGCCTGAGAGTGCTGAAGGAGACGAGTTCATTGTACGCTTGTAAATTTGGGATGTGCTTCCCTTGCGTGAAAAAAAGAAAAAAAAAGGAGTTGGTTCATGGCATTTAAGTGGTACAAAGCCTAAAAATTCTGTGAGTCTCGTGCTAAATTGCTGAAATACGAACATTTTCCAGCTGTGTTGCTTTTCTCTGAGTGGTGATTTTCCAAGGGCCCGTTACAAGCAGGGCAGGAGGAGCTGCCTGATGTCGTTGTCCGAGGCTTTTGCTGTGGCCACTCCTGTTGGGTTTGGGAGGGTCGGAGAGTCCCGGAGTGGTTTGGGTGGGAAGGGACTTAAATCTCATCCAGTGCCCCCCCCTGCCATGGGCAGGGACACCTTCCACTGTCCCAGGTGCTCCAAGCCCCGTCCAGCCTGGCCTTGGGCACTGCCAGGGATCCAGGGCAGCCACAGCTGCTCTGGGAATTCCATCCCAGCCCCTCACCAGCCTCACAGGAGCAATTCCTTCTCTGTATCCCATCTAAATCTCTGTCAGTGTGAAGCCATTCCCTTTGTCTTGTCCCTTCAGACCCTTTTAAATATTCTGTCTCCGGGTTTTCTGTCAGCTCCTGCAGGTCCTGGAAGGTCACAACTGCATCACTCCTGAGCCTTTTCCAGAGATCTTAGGGGCCTTTTCCAGCCTCTTATGATTCTATAGAATAAACCCTATAAATACAGGAACAGCTCCTCTGAACCATTTCCAAAGCTCAGGATGGGGAAACATCACCTTAGGATGGCTGAGAAGGGATAAGAAGGAAAGAATTACACGGCCTAAAGCTCAGGGTGTGCATGAACAGGGTGCCACTGATGTGCATGAACCAGAAAAGCCAATACTGCCAGGACATCTCAGAGATGACCTTGCTTTCATCTTTTCATCCTCTCTGCCTTTAGGTTTTGGAGTGGGTTGTTTTTCTTGTTTTCCTCTCCTTATTACAGCTATTCAAGAGTGCAGCCAGCATTAGAAACAGTGAAATAATTCTCTAGAGTCTCCTCATGTGGGCACAATGTTCAAGTTATTTGGAAATACAAATATTCTCTGCAAAGAATACCAGAAATGATTAAAAAAAAATAATATCTGTAGATTGGTTGTGGCCAAGACACTGATTCTGCCTGGAGCAATCAGTGGGATTGGATGATCCTCTGCAGGCACTGCTGGAATTTTCCCCCTGGGCTGTACCTCTTTTGTGTAAGGGCTCTTTCCTATTCAGTCTTCTCCCCCCACCATTCCCAAACTTCTTTCTCCCACCAGCTCTGATACTCCTCTGTTATGTAAGAAGAAAAAATGACTGGAAAGTATCAGCTCAGGCTTTGTGCAGTGACATGAGGCAGCACCTTCATTTTCCTGCTGCCTGGGGTTCCTCACAGCGACCTGAACGCCCATCCCAGGTGGGATTGACACATCCCTGGGCACTGTGAGGAGATTTGCTGCATGGATCTCAGCTCTGTAACTCCTCCTTGGAACAGCAGCCTCCTGGGAGACACTTGGTGCATTTTGCTTTCCTGAGCTGCTGCTTGTTCCCTTCGTTTCCAGGAAGGACTCGCACAAGCTTTGAACTCTGGAAGCTGAGCTCCGGAGTGTTGTGTCTCTGTATTAACATTTTCTCAGGCACAAACACCGAGGTGAGGGGCTGCCCGTGGAAAGTTTAATTCCTTGAATTTCTGTAAAAATCGAGGTTACATAAAGTGGGTATTCCCCAGCTAGTTTTGCCTGGGTTTTTTATTCTTTCCAGGGCTCGGATGGGTCCAGGCCTTGCCCCGTTCCAGCTGAAACCAGCGTGTCCTGAGAATGTGGTGGCTTGGGTCACACCCTCCCCTTCCCAGCCCAAACGTGCTCGGTGTCCCTCCCAAGGACTCACAGGCTCCTCGTGCTCTGGGTTATTTTGGGAACACCGTTAATTGGTTTTTTCCAAGTGATAACGGGATGTCCCCACGTGGCTGCTGAGTCCTTTTGGGATGAGTCACCGGGAGCAGATGAATTCCTGTTCTGTTCTAAGTGGTACCACAGGGCTTGTGTTGGTGCTGGGGAGAAGCTGGAGGAGTCGAGCAGCACGGCAGCACTGAGGGGTTGCTTTGGGGTTTTGTGTGTGTGTATTTATTGCGTTTGTTTGGGGATTTTTGTTTTTTCTTTTTCATTTTCTGCCACTGATGTTTTACTTATCTTTTGGTCTGTTCTTCCTTTCCTGTCCTGTTACATTTGGCCCAATAAATTCTCTCCCTGGCCGTTCTCAGGCTCTGTCTGTGGCACAGCAGTGACCCGGGAGCTCAGACACCCAGGCTCTGTTCCAGCACAGCGGCTTCAGGTGGTGGCTCTGTAGAATCATGGAATGACTGAGGCTGGAAAAGCCCTCCCAGCCCATCCAGTCCCAGCTGTGCCCCAGCCCCAGCTTGTCCCCAGCCCCGAGCTCTGAGTTCCACCTCCAGGGATGGGCACTCCAAACCTCCCTGGGCAGCCCCTGCCAAGCCCTGAGCACCCTTCCCATGGGGAAATTCCTGCTGATGTCCAGCCTGAGCCTCCCCTGGCCCTTGTAAGCACCACCAGGTCTCAGGCAGCTGCTGCCAAACTTTATGAACTTCTGTTCCAAATTCCTGACTCTGCAGGGTTAAAACAGCCTGAGGAGCTCGAGGTCTCTCTGCTCAGGGCCATCTTCACCCTTGCAGGTGGTTCCCTCTCCTCCTGTCCCTGTCCCTGGGAGCAGAGCCCGACCCCCCTCACTGCCCCTCCTGGCAGGAGCTGTGCAGAGCCACAGGGGCCCCCCTGAGCCTCCTTTTCCCAGGCTCCCCGAGCTGCTCCCCGCAGGAATCCCTGTGCAGCCCCTGCAGGCTCTGGAGGGTCTCTCTCGGCTTTACATTTTGGATCCTTTCCAATTCCCGACAATAACCGAGTCTCCGCGGGGGCCTCGCCATCCTCCCGCTGGAGTGGCTCGTTCAGAGCCCGGATCCAGCTGTTGCATCTTAATGAGGGTGGGAGAAGGGACCGGGGGGGCCCCGGGGCAGCGCAGCCCCGCGGGCTCGGGGCCCCGAGAGGCCGCGGAGCCCGGAGCCGAGGCGGCGCTGCCAGCGGCGGTGACTCACATCGCCCTGGCAACGGCAGCCGCTCCTGCGGGGAATTCGATAAGGCAGGAGCTGCGCTGGAGGAGGAGAGACCCAATTGTGCCAAGCGCGGAGCAAAACCCCGCTGGTCTCAGCGGCAGAGCCGGGGAAGGTGGGAAGAGAGCCGGGGCTGAGCTTCCATGCTCTCCACAAAACCGTTCCTCTTTTCATGGGTTGTCGAACCCATTCTGTTCGAGCTTTTTTCTTTTTCTTTTTTCTTTTTTTTTTTTTTCTTTTTATGATGCAAATCCTTTTGTTTCTGTTCGGCTGAATGGAGTAAGAACCTGAAACCCGCCGGTTTTTAGAGGCTTGCAGTGCTGGATGCAGGAGTCAAGCAGAGAAGGATGAAGAGAGATTCCCTTTCACGTTTTGTGCAATAAGTAGAAGATAATCAGTGACTGTGCACTTTGGCTGAATAGTTTCAATAATCTGGTTATTGCCCTGATAAATCAGGAAAGGGATGGAGCACCGTGATCAGTCATGGTGCAGAGAACATGGAAATGAAGGGGAAATATCAGTGTTAAAGAAACCTCTGTGTTTGATTTGGCATCAAATTTGAATGCCTGCACAAGTCACAGAATCCCGGAATGCTTTGGGTGGGAAGGGGCCTTAAATCCCTCTCAGTCCCACCCTCTGCTCTGGGCAGGGACACTTTCCACTGTCCCAGGCTGCTCCAAGCCCTGTCCACCCTGGCCTTGGACACTTCCAGAGATCCAGGGGCAGCCACAGCTTCTCTGGACACCCCGTGCCAGGGCCTCTCCCCCATCACAGGGAAGGATTCCTTCCCAATATCCCATCTAACCCTCCCCTCTGTCAGTTTGAAGCCATTCCCCTTTGTCCTCTCACTCCAGGCCCTTGCAAATAATCTCTCTCCATCTTTTTTGTGGGCTCCATCAGGCCCTGGAAGGCTGTGTTTAGGTCACCCTGATTATCTCAGGCCTGAGTCCTGTGGGCCATTCATTACCTGCAGAATCCTGCTGGTTTCTGGTAATTTTGTGTCTCCATCACCTTCTCTGGCCGCCACCGGTGAGTGAAAATGTTGGAATCAGATCTCCAGAGCAGAACTCTGGCCAAGCTCAATAAACTTGTGTGTTCCAGTCCCTCTGTCCCCAGCTGACTGGAACAGCTGAGCCTGTCCCTGGTGAGCCTGGGACTGTCCCTGCTGCACTTGGGTTGGTTTTGCCTTTGTCCCAGGAGGAGCTGGGGAGAGTCAGATTTTACTGTTAGCTCTGGTGATGTTGGAGGAGGCACATGAGAGGCTCCAGGGCGTGGAGAGCAGGGGACAAGGGGACACTGTGACATCCCAGAGCAGCTGGTGCTGCTCCAACCCCTGCAAGTGTCCGAGGGCAGGTTGGACAGGGTTTGGAGCAACCTGAGAGAGTGGGAGATGTCCCTGCCCAGGGCAGGGAGTGGGAGTGGATGATTTTTAAGGTCCTTCCCAACCCCAAATCGTCGTTCTGTGATCCTCAGCTCCAAGTGCCGAGGAATGCCGTACTGGCCACGTTCCTTTTCCAGGGTCATCGCCCACCTCTGACAAACCTGGCCTGAAACCTCCTGGCTCCTCGCAGATGAGACCTGAATGGAGCTCGTTCTGAGACACCTGAGGCAGCTCTGGAAGTCGGTTCTGTGCAGCTCGGGAGCTCTCCAGGAGAGCAGAGAGCGGCGTTGAGGCTGGAATCTGTTGCTGGGGAAACCCAGCCCGGGGCTATTTGGCCTTTTCTAAAGCTTGGCTCGGTGCCCAGCAATGTTGTTCCGCGTGGTGTTGATGGGCAGCTGCAGAAAAACAAGCCCCAGAAGCCAAATCCCCGCGCTGGAGGGGGGACTGCTGGTCTTGCACGGGGCAGGATGGACAGGAACATTCCTGGAGAATTCGGCTTCGACCAGGGGTCCAGGAATGCTCCTGAGTTACAAACCCTGGAGTGGAATTGCTTCTTTTTCTGCCCATGTAATGTCCTTTCTTCCCACTTAGATTCAACTTAATGATATCTGTTCAGATTCAAATTATACCAAATGAAACCAAATTATGCCAAATTATATGTGGGTTACTGAACGTTTTGGGATGGGCTAAGGTTTAAGTAAAAAATGTTATCATGGAATCATGGAATGGTTTGGGTCGGGAGGGACCTTAAAGCTCATCCCGTTCCACCCCCTGCCATGGCAGGGACACTTTCCACCATCCCAGGGGGCTCCAAGCCCTGCCCAGCCTGGCCTTGGGCATTTCCAGGGATCCACAGCTGCTCTGGACACCTGTGCCAGGGCCTCCCCACCCTCACAGGGAGGAATTTCTTCCCAATATCCCATCTAAACTTCCTCTCTGTCAGCTTGAAACCGTTCACCCCTGTCCTGCCACTCCAGAGTCCCTCTCCATCTTCCTTGTTGGCTCCTTCAGGTGCTGGATGGCCACAATTAGGTCACCCTGAATCCTTCTCTCTTCCAGACCTGTTTTAATTTAATACCTCATGTGCCAGGATTCTGTTGCTTTTCTTTATTCCACTGAGATTTATTCTGTGTGTGCTTTTCCTGTGAATTAAATGTGCATTTTCAGCAGAAATGCATATTTATAGAAGCAAATCCTTGGAGGGCTCAGTCATGTTGGTTGTTGCCCACGGTCACACATGGCAAAGGCAGCAAAATTAAAGTGATTTAATTTTTATTTGCACGCTCAATGTGCGTTAACAAATTCAACATACAAGGTAGCATTACAGAATGTAGGTTAGCTTATAGCATTATGCAGTTTCACACAGGTTGAGTTAGGTTTTTTGCCTTTTTTCTTTTTTTTTTTTTTTCCCACACAAAGTTGTAACTGTCCAAGTTCATTTTACAATAGAAGACACAAGGTAAAGAATAACCACACCTGGGAGATTTTACAGTGAGTCCGCTGTCACTTACTGTCTGTTTTATGTTTTAAAAAATATATATCTGCACATTTTCAGTTTCCTATTATTCCAGAAGAGTGTTGGAGCTACTCCTACCTGCCCGATAGCCTAAGTCTATTTACCCTGAGCATGTTTCCTTGACAAGAAATTCATCTTTCCTTTGCAACTAAAGGAATCTTAAGATCATCTAGGCTTAGTCATGCTTTTCATACCAAAGGGAGAAGGGAATTTTGCTGCTGCTGTTAGTCCTGGTCAGATCTTTGGAGTGGTGTTGGAAAGCATGTTCTGAGGAAAAGTCATGACAGTTGCTTGAATTGCAGCAACACAATTGCTTAGTGCAAAAAACTAGGATTGAAAGAGATCTACAGCAATTTCCAACGGGGGGGAACTCGTTCTCTGGGCTGTGGCTCTGAGCCACAGAGCTCCAGCTAGAAAGCATTTAAGACACTGATAAAATCTACTACAACCTCAGGCAGAAATCCTGGTCATGGGGATGGGTGAAGGGGGAACAAAGTCCACGCTTGTGTCTGCTGAGGAACGGAGCTGCAGCCTCAAGGAGCCACAGCCTGGCAGGGAGGGAGGGCCTGTGAGTAAGTGGCTGTGAGGGAGAAAAATCATCTTTCCAAAAATAATGCCTTAGGAAGAGATGCCAGAGTGGTGGCAGCTCACAAAGTGCTGTCTGTTCATACAGAGCTGCTGCTTCCCTGGTGCCTCGTGGGGAACCAGGAGAGCCTCACTCAGTTATTCCCATTTCAGGGGAGAGAAGGTGAAAAGGATCATTTTTCCAACAGGGATCTAGAATTCAGTAGTCAAGTCCTGTGCATAGTTAAATGATCTTAATTTTTTAAAAAATTATAATCTGTTATTTGCATTCCTATTTGCATCCCACAGGGCTCAGAGCAGACTGGCTGCCTGGGAGCAACCAAAGGTTTCCTGAAAACCTGGGGCTGTTGAAGAGCCCCTTTGCAAACCCAATTCTGCTTCTGCATTTCCATTGGAGAGCCCAGGAACAGCTTTAGTTATAATTATTTCTGCTCAATTCACCAACACTGATTACCATGAATTATTTGCTGCCAGTTATCACCCTTATCTGTGCCCTGGCTGGGCTGTGGCCAGAAAACCCAAATCCAGTCACGTGCCAGGATGCTCTGCTTGCATCCAAAGGCAGCTCCAAGGCCTTGTAAGCACCACCAGGTCTCAGGCAGCTGCTGCCAAACTTTATGAACTTCTGTTCCAAATTCCTGACTCTGCAGGGTTAAAACAGCCTGAGGAGCTCGAGGTCTCTCTGCTCAGGGCCATCTTCACCCTTGCAGGTGGTTCCCAGACTCAGAAATAAGTCAGGATTTCAGGATTCCCCCAAGCTGCCTTGAAACTCCAGGTCTGGCACCTTTTCAGTGCCAGGCTTTGCCCTGTGTTTACTCCTCTTTTGGGAACTGGCTCTAAGGTGACTGCAGGATCATGTCTAAATGCAAATTGACTCCAGCATGGATGAAGGGAATCTTTGTCACCTTTTCATGGACAAGCTCTGCCTTCAGGACCTTTCCCTATCTCAGCTTTGTTTTGCCTTTAAACAGAAATTATCAGCCAGGTAGAATTTGACATTTAAGGTTGAAGAGTTTCCTTACCAATCAATGAAAAATCAGTGTTTGGGTTTTCCTGGGCCCTTCCTGCACAGACAGGATTAAATAAACAAAGTGGGCAGGATTTCCCCAATTCCTACAGTCTCTGAGATCCTGCCTGTGTGACCCCACGTGGCAAAAGCAATGGGATCAGTTTGCTGGGGTTTGGATTTTAGAGTCGAGTCTTGTGACCTCACAGCTCCCTAAGTACATCACAACAACAAGGATTTCAGTGCCTGACACAGAATTGTTTCTTCTCTGGAGGCCAGTGCCATTTTCCCTGTATTTTCCTTTTGTGCCAGTGCAGAATTCTAACCCAGCTCTACATGGAAACGCGGTTGGGACTCCCAAACCAGCACAGAACAGAACTGCAAGAACCAATGGGCAGGCAAAACTAACAAGAAACTAGAGGTTAAACAGCAGAATTCAGAAACTTTGGGAGAAGCCTAATGAAGACAGGCCAATCTTGGTGAATACCAGCAAAGACAGCTCGGCACAAACACAACTTCCATAGTGACAGATAATTGTATTAAAACCTGCAACTTGATATTGGCAGTTATACTAATTTCAGTTTGTAGTAGGCATGCAATAGCGTGATTACACTGTTATATATATTCGTGGTACCTTTTTTTTTTTTTTAAATTATTTACTCCCCATCGTTTTTAATGCTCCTTAGAATTTTAGTGCCCTGCAAAAACCACATCACTAAGAGAACCAATCAGCTGCTGCTTCTCAACGAAAGTAGTTTTAGTCCTACAGCTAAAACAAGGTTTAAGTCTGTCCTAGGGGTCGGCCTGTGCTCAGTACTCGCTCAGGCTGTGCCACTTGGCCACGGCTTTCCTGGGGCTGTCGCAGACCTCGCGCCAGTGCTCGGCGCCCGCCGCGCTGCCGCTGTGGGCGCCCAGGATCAGCCTCCCCACCACCTCGTTCTTGGTGGTGCGGTCGAAGTCGATCACCAGGAACTCGATGCTGATGTCGGGCAGGAGATCCACGGGGATGTCGTAGATGAAGGACTCGTTGAAGATGGGGTTCAAAGTGCACTTCTTGACGTGGGTCTTCTTCTTCGCGATGCGCTTGCGCCCGTAGTAAACGTTCACCTTGACGTAGGGGTCTGCTGGGGGAGAGGCAGGAACCAATGACACAGCCCAGGACAGCTCCAGCACCGGCTGTGGATCACTGGCACAGACTGATTTGGGCTGCGAGGGACTTAAAAATCCCGTTCCACCCCTGCCATGGGCAGGGACACCTTTCCACTATCCCAGGTGGCTCCAACCTGGCCTTGGACACCGCCAGGGATCCAGGGGCAGCCACAGCTTCTCTGGGCACCGCCTCACAGGGAAGAACTCCTTCCCAAGATCCCATCTAGCCCTGCCCTCTGGCAGTGGGAAGCCATTCTCCCTTGTCCTGCCCCTCCAGGTCCTCATAAACAATCCCTCTCCGTGTTGGCTCCTTCAGCACTGGAAGGCCACAATGAGGTCACCCCGATCCCTCTGTTCCCCAGACTGAGCACCCCACCCTTGTTCAGGACACAGCCCAACAAAGGGTCAGGGCACTTTCAGTAATTTCCAGATGGGAAACGCTGCCAGTAGAAGGTACAGGGAAAGAATAAAGTTTAAAACAAAGCCTCCCTTTTCCCCCCAGCCTCCCCCGGCCCTCGGGCAGCTGCTCTTTATGCAGACACTGGTGGAGGATTACAATCAAGATACCAGGCACAGAGGGATTTTTTTTTCATTCCACACAGGTTTTGAAGCTGGAAGGCCCTTGCCCAGCTGGCACTGACTCTTTTTCACCTTTTTTTTTAACCCAGCTGAAATGGGCTTATGCATAATACAAAGATCATATAAATAAACAGTGTTAGTCACAAGATTCTGCAGGTAGAACATCACTGAAAATTTTATCCTGTGGTTGGAGACTACACATGCACAGATTTTCTTTATTTTTTTCCTTAAAGAAAGTAAAATGTAGGGCCTAGAATAATTAAGCCTTGTCTGCATTCCCTCTGAGGTGCCCAGGAGAAAGCTGCAAAAACCAGGACTATGTTTGCTCTCAGTCAGGCTGTTACTGAATCCCAAGTTGATTCCAACCATTTCCCCCTAATCCTGAAGGAGACTTTGCTAAGGGGATTCAGGAGTGTGAAAATCTGTGATATAGGAAAGCCAGAAGAGCTGCTCTTCTCCTCTCTTCAAACAGCACAAGAACAAACCCAGCAAAAACCACAGAAATGAAAACACCCAAAACACCAGGCCAGAATCGTCTCTAATTCCTCCTCTCCACTCTGAGTCTGTCACTGCTCCTTGTCACACTTGTCCCCCTCCTCTTCCAGGGGCAGGGCCTGAGGCAGACACAGCCAGCCATGGAAACAGAGCTGCCCAGGACCACAGAGCCACAGAATCATGGAATGACTGAGGCT